>JBBBDQ010000823.1:3322500-3442500 GCA_037127315.1 Ascarosepion bandense | reverse complement strand
AGTAAAATAAGGTAATGTTAAAGAGCGAAAACATGGCAAGAGCTTTCATAACTGGTAATAACGAGAATGAAATGAACTGACATTGTCTCGCTTTTGTCCCCACCTCTCTCTCTCCATGAGTGTGATAGGAGGGAAATAAATATACACACACACACAAAATGGTTTTATTATAATAGACGATGAGTAAGTGTCAGATTTTTTTTTTTTTAATCGTATCACCCTAAGCAAGGTGGTAATACCACTGATGTGCAGGGGGCTACATAAGAGGAAAAAGATTAGATAGGAGGAGAGTAAAGAGAAAGACAAACTAGTTAGAAAGGAGCAAGAGAAGGATGGGAATACAGGTGTGATGACAGTTGGAAAGGTAGAGAGAAAGGAAAGGATATACATGGTGGTGTAGAAAGAACTAAAGTCAAACTGTTAAGAGATGAGTATTGACATTGCATTTAAATTCCTGGAGGTTGTAGCTGTCATGAAAGCAAGAATATGGAAGAGAGTTCCACAGGCGGGAAGTGCGAGAAAAGAAGCTGCAGGAGTAGAATTATCATCTGCATTTGGTTGATCTAACTGTGAATGGGTGAGACCCAGTTGCCAGTCTGGTTGCATAAGTAAACACCTGTTGCAGAGGCACCAGTAACTTAAATTCGTTGGAGCAGAAGCCATGAAAGTATTTATAGAACAGACAGAGGGAAGCCACATCCTGTTGGTGGGGAAGCGGCTGGAGTCGAAACGCCAAGTCAGTACCAATGACATTACAGATTCTCCTTTGGAGCCTGTCAAGAACACTGAGATGAACAGCAGTGGCACCTGACCATTTATGACAGCAGTACTCCATGCACGGACGAATGGTTGATTTGTATATATGCAGGATGGATTCAGGCAGAAAAAACATCCTGGCCTGACACAGTGACCTAACCTTCCTAGCAGTGGATTTAGCAATTGACTCAATGTAATGGTTCCACTTGAGATTGGAAGAGATTGTAACGCTGAGGAGGTGCAGTATATTGCTCTCAGGGAGACTCGCTTGGTCTATGCTTATGGGAGGCAGGAGAGCTTGCCTGTGATGATTGACAGACAGCAGCTTGGTCTTAGATGCAGTGAAATTTACAAGCCACTTCTTACCCCAATCCACCACAATGTAGATCCCTCTCAAGGTCAACAGCGAGATTATGTTTGTCCACCACGCTGGATTTGTTACTGATGCGGGAGTAAATTGTGGTGTCATCTGCGTAGATACCTACTTGGTGTGTGATGTGATAGACTCAAAAAATGTCTGGTAAAAATCAACTGATTTTTCAGTGTACTGAAATTATTTCCCTTCCTAATGAACATAAAAACCGAGTAACATTTTCATTTTGTCAAAATCTAGGTTGGTTTAAAAAAAATTTCTTTTCTTGTTTGTTTTACAATTTGTGTGTGAGGTGCGTCCTTCTCCATGCTAGTGAGACATTGCCTGTTACGGCTGAGGATATAGCCAGATTAGCCCGTAGTGATCACGCCATGATCCGCTGGATCTGTGCCTCGAACAGGGACAGGGACACTTTACATTCATTGAGTTCTAGACTGTGACTGGCTAGTGTGGAGGAGGTTCTTCGGTGGAACAGACTGCGCTGGTATGGCCACCTTCAGTGCATGGACCAAGATGTGTGGCCTAGAAAAGTTGAGAGCATTGTCATCTCGGGCTCCTACTCTAGAGGTCGCCCATGGAAAAGATGGACCGACTGCATCAATGAGGATCTGAAAAAGCACCGGCGTCAGACCTGAGCAGGCAATCGATCGGGGGTGGTGGCGAATGAACATCAGACCTGGACGACATGGCAGAATTTCCAACCCTTGGGCATGGGGAAGAAAAACAGAGTAGTAGTAATAGTAGTAGTAGTAGTAGTTTTTTTGCTGAGTGTGTCCTGTTTGATGGAGAAAAAAAAATGGATATTGGTAAGATTCTCCTTTTCGTATTCAATGATACTGTTCCAGATGATGAAATGAAATTTCAATCTTTTTTTTCTTGCTTTATATACTTTCATATCATGTTCAATTGTAAATTTATAATATCTATAATAAAATAAAGAAAAAGAATAGGAAATCTATTTCAATCTAACATCCAAAATATTCCATGTGCATAAATTTAAAAATATTATCTATTGCTTTAATACATGTCACATATCTGACCAATAAGAATAACCCCCCCCCCCAAATCCCAACATACCAGTGTACTGTCTTTCCCTTCATTTTTCTCTCAATCTCTGAAGAAACTTTGATAAAAGTAAAACATGTTAGATTGAGATCAGTCAGTTAAGTGCCATACGTGATACACGCTTGGGTGATCATGTCTCGAAAGAGACATGACTGACTGGGAAGATTATTATCCCGCAGTAGGTTGCCATTGCTTTCTGCGGTAGACTGGTTGCTGACCAAGGCTATAGAACCCAATCTGTCCTGCTATTTAACCCATAACTGGAAGGAAGAGATGGATTAATACCTTTCCCAAGGGTATTTGCGCGTAAGTGAATTCAATGGATTCAACTGGAATTCGAACTTGGCTCCCTGGTTTCTCATTCCAAGCCGATATATGTTTCCTATTTGTTCTTTTTCATTATTCTATCATCTTGTCAGATTCTGATCCATGTATTCAGCTCTCTCTCTCTGTGTATGTGTATATATATATATATATATATATATATATATATATATATGGTTAAATAAAATAAAGACAAGAGGAAAACTGTATTTTAAATCGCCTACGCATTTTGTCCTGTGATGGACTTTATCAAGGCAAAAAGACGAAATGAGCTTTATTCTAAATTACGTATCTATAAACAGTGTTAGCAACCACAAAGATGCTCACAAATCATTTCAAAAGATTCACAGAATATTTTAGTTTTTAGAATATCTTCATGTGTAGTGCAAAGTCACGAGATATTAAAATGAAGGGAATAGTATAATTTCTATAAGTAAAGTTCTCAAGAGCGCCGCTATCCAGTACTACCAAAACATCAATTTGTGCCCTGGATTTTTCCCAATCTCACCTTATGAAAATTATACTAAAACAGACTAACATACATAATAAAAATTTCAAAGAAAACGGTTGAATTCCCTTCATTTTAACATTTCATGACTTTACACTACACATGAAGGAATTCTAAAACAGACTAACACACAAAAAAACAAACAAAAAAAACAGTCAAATTCCCTTCATTTTAATATCTCGTGACTTTGCACTACACATGACGATATTCTAAAAACTGAAATATTCTGTTAATCTTTTGAAATGATTTGTGAGCATCTTTGTGGTTGCCAACACTGTTGTTTATAGATACATAATTTAGAATAAAGCTCATTTTGTCTTTTTGCCTTGATAAAGTCCATCACAGGACGAAACATGTAGGCAATTTAAAAAACAGTTTTCCTCTTGTCTTTATTTTATTTAACCATTCTGTCCTTAATCTCAGATTATAACTGAATATATTTTTACATACTCTTTAATATTGAGCACTTTATCCTATAAATATAGCACATCTTAAAACTATATTTATTCACACATATATATATATATATATATATATATATATATTGTGTATTTAGGTTGCAAATTTTCCTTTAGACATGTCAGATTGAATAAATTGCAAACATTATGTTTGCTTATTTTTAATAAAATCTGTTCATACTCAAGATAATCTTTGCATATTATAATTGAAAGATGTCAGAAATGAGCTGTAACGTTGACAGATGTTATCATTCATTTCTCAAGGTACCTAAGTACTTAAAAAAATAATTTACAGTAATTATTAGCTACACAGTTTTGTGGTTATTTTTTGTTACCAAAACTCACACCCCTGAAGATGATCTAGGAAAGAGACTGAAAGTACTTAGGTACCTTAAGAAATGAATGATAATAACATCTGTCAACGTTACAGCTCATTTCTGACATCTTTCAATTATAATATGCGA
The DNA here is from genome assembly GCA_037127315.1 of Ascarosepion bandense. Lineage (NCBI taxonomy): Eukaryota > Metazoa > Mollusca > Cephalopoda > Sepiida > Sepiidae > Ascarosepion > Ascarosepion bandense. The sequence continues at coordinate 3,438,552 of JBBBDQ010000823.1, read as the reverse complement.
AAGATTATCTTGAGTATGAATGGATTTTATTAAAAATAAGTAGAAATATTGTTTGCAATTTATTTAATCTGATATATAATTTTAAGGTATACTATATTTATAAGTTAAAGTGCATGATATCAAGGTTAGAGAGTATGTAAATATATAAGTGAACGTTGATGTTGACACCCAGATGCAACAGTCTGTTTTATGCTGAACACAATCATTAGGCCATGTATGTTTATATAAAAAATCAAGCAAAAACATAATGCACATGGCCTGATGATTGCATTTAGCATGAAACAGACTGTCACCTCTGGGTGTTGACTTCAATGTCCATTTATATATTAATGATAATTTTGGGACAATCCACCTTTTTGAAATAATAATAATAATAATAATAATAAAAAAAAAACACTAAATGCTATAAATTCAGATCAATTACACATTTTTCCCCCATTCAGTCACATAAGGGGAGTCAATTTCTGCCAGTTTTATACCAGGACAGTATCATTGCTTCTGGTTGTGAAAGCTGTTAAAATCTCCTTTATTTTATGTAGGAAATCACATCAAAGAAAAAGCTGCCTGGAAATATGAAATCTTTATCTTCATATGTAGTCACTTCAGATTTAACCCTTTTCCCCAAGCTGATTGGATCCTTACTAAAGATAATTCTTTTAAAATGCAATATTTAGTTAAGAGTTCCAACACATGGTCCTCAAATTGGGTGGGTGGTTGATGTATGTGATTCAGTTTCTGGAAGAGCTGCTGTGTCCAATGTAATAGTACAAACAATTGTATCACAAGATGAAGTATCAGCAGGAATCAGTGTTTCAAGTAATTGAGATATTTCAGGAATAATAGGAACAATTTGCGAGTAAGTTTTGAATGTTATGTTTGCAGCCATTTTTAATTTCCAAGTTTACAGCCTCCAATTATTGTATTATTTTGCCTTCATTGCACACACGCACGCACACACACACACACACACAAAATATTAATCAACATTGCATGGTTACTGTCAGTTTTGCACTTCAAGCTCATTATATTTGAGATGTGTAACTAAGTCAACATGCAGTGTTGATTCCTATTTTCTGTATCTACAAACACTGATGTTAAGCATTCCTTCCCTATAAATTTACCAAATATTAAGAATATATGGAGTTTGTCAGCATTTAACAATTTATGCAAGCATTACTGAGGAAATAGGGCTGATATGCATAATTATTATTTTGACAAAGATTTTATTATAGAAATGCATTTCAAATGAGAGATTGTAGAGCTATTATAGAAGAGGTTGCTAACAAGTTCTTTGTTTGATTCACTTCCTAAAATCAGTATTTCAGTGTTTAAACATAAAAAAGAATTGATTTTTGGGAAGCTAGTTTGGTTGAGAAATTTTCAATACACATATCTGTTTATAGTTATAAGCACTACTTTAACTGATGACTGGTTTGGTTGTAAAAAGAAAAAATGGGAGTGGGAATAATTTTTGTACATTAGCATTTAATTCAACATTTATCGGAATCTAAAATATTGATTTTTATCTGATGGGTGGTGTCTTGTGTTCATATTAATACAAAGTCAGATTGATCCCTGACTTAAAGAGTTAGCAGTACTGTGTTTTTATTTACAAATGGTAAGTTTTAAATTGTGCTTATGTTTTTGGTAACTGTGTAATACTAGTGATGTCTTTTTTCTCAATTTGTAATTGATCTGAAACTGCATTGATATTATGAACAGGACCCCCACTTCTAAAATGAGAAAAATATTTTTAGATTATGACAAATGTTGATAAAGGAAGTTCTAATAAATGCTGAGATGCAAAAACTATTACTCCTCAAATTTTTTTTCTTTTTTATAAGTGAACCAGTTAATGTAAGTAGTGCATAAGTTTTCATAACTCCTGAGTAAAAACCAGGAGTTACCTTGTTAAATGTTAAATATGTTTCGTTTTCTTTTGTAGGTCTACCATTGAAGGTTGGTGATCGTTATGTGTCATTTGATGGAGATGCTGACAGAATAGTGTACTTTTATATTGACAAAAGTAAACTGAATTTATCTTTTTTTGGGGAAGTGTCTTTTTTTAATAAAAACAGTGTGTGCTGATATTTATGGAGCAATGTATACATTGACCTGTCAAATGTCATGTGATAGCAGTATGTTAAGGTAATGGTAGATGGTACCTTTATGTCATGGAAATGTCCAAACCCCTATCAGTTGTCCTCTGATATCTGGTGAGTCAGTGTTCACACTGACAAGGCTGCTAATGGTAAAGCAGCATGATGAATGCCAGATGAATGGAACATTCCATTTCTGAAATCAGTGGCAGCTCACTGGTCATTGTTACTGTAGATGTCTAACTCGAATTGTCTGTGATAACATAAGAAACCCTATCACATTCAATGAAGGGAGTAAGACAAATATCCTGCAAGTAAATTTGGTGTTCTTTAGCTTTTATGGAACAGAAGCCACACCAGGATACTCCTGTTATATTAATACAATATATAACATCTTACGCAAGCTCATGATGTTTCTGATTAAACCTTGGAGGACTGACAATATGTCGTCTGAGTGACAGTTCTGGTTGTTTCAGGCTGATAGTAGAATTTGGGTATGAAAGGCATGAACCTTAGTTGTCAAGGCACTGTAGACTGGTGGTGGTTGTCCTATAATGGGATGTAGCATAGTTTCTGTTGCTTTATGTCTAAATGTGTCATTGACTGTTATGTTTCATTGCTTTGTGATTCTTTGCACCCATTCATGTATCATAAAATAAAAGCAATTTCTAGTAGAATGATGCACCATTTCACCGAGCCAAAGTTGTTCAGAATTGCTTTGAAGAGCATTCTAAAGACTTCTGACAATATGGCTTCCTTGTTTGCCTGACATTAACTGCATTGAATGATGGAGTTGTTTTTTCATGAACAAGATTCTGCACATGCAAATATCTTATATTAGGAGCTATCGAAATATGGCTCAACATCTTTCCAGATCTCTGCACTTCAATAGATTAGAGAGGATCTACATGATACCAGATACCTTTTCTATGACTTTGACATTTCAGTGTATAAAAGTTGTGAATAATATTACCTCAGGTCATTTATAGTAAAATGACAGATTGGTCTAATTTAATTCACTATAAATTGTGGTATACAAGTCAACCTCAAAATTTTTAATTCAAAATTATGAGTTAAGACTATACTTATCATATAGATTGACTCCCCCGCCTCCCACAACCAACATATGGTAGGCTACCCGTGACCCAAAACTTGGGTCTATCAGTAAACGAACTTAGGCTACAGTATACCTTGTGCCAAAATTACAAAAGGTCACATCACTTACCTGTATATTGAAAAACTAACTGTAGTATCTTTCTATATGTGTTGTATAGTAAACAACCTACAACACACACTGATAGGTATTGTATATTGTAGTGTTACTAGAATACTGAATTTGTGTTACTATTTTATATTAATTTGTGTTAATATACTAAACATGTTCATAAAATATGAGATTTAGTGGCAGCCCGCTTGGAGGTATGGTAAGTAGTGTACAATTGTTATGAGTGATGTCCCACTTATTTACAACTCAGTGGTAAAGGTTTGTATTTTATACTGGCCATATAAGTTGACCTGTAATTTTGGAAATACTTTTTTAGGCTTGAAAAATTGACTTGTACACTGCAGTTTATGGTAAGTCAAAGTTTCATTTAACTTTTTCTCTTTTTTTTTTCTGATTTTGTATAGCTTTAGAGTTTTAAGTTCTTGCAGATGTTTCAAAATAGGTTTTTAAATTATTTTTCTTAGTTTTGAAGGTGTGTCTTTGACTTCATACAGGTGTATGAATGACTTGTGTATGTCTTTAGTTGTGGAACAGTAAAGTAAATATTTACATGTACTGCACAAATTATACACTTAAGGTTTTGAAGAAAAATGTTTTTCAGCTTGCATTCATTTGTGTGTCAATTTAAGTGCTGAAAAAAAAAAGAATTGAGAAAACTCATGTAAAAACTCTTGTTAGTCCTTATTTACTAATTTTATTCAATCCTGTTTCATATTTAATAATTAAAACGGACAAAAAGTTATGAATTTGTAAATTTGTGAGTGCTGAAAAGTTTCTTTTTTTTTTAATCATATCACCCTGAGCAAAGCGGTAACACCACTGATGTGCAGGGGGCTACATAAGAGTGAAAAGATTGAAAAAGTGAAAGCCAGAAACCACATCCTAAACAGGAAACAAGGGATGAGCCTCTTCACCCGTTCAATAGACGTGGGGGGAGTGTGAACTGGGCGATAGTTTAGTCTATCTTAGTTCGCAAATTTGTAATGCGGTTCTATGACGTCACATTGCGTAACCTCTCTAAAGATGGCTCATGTGAGTCGAAAGCTTAGAACCAACTTAATAAAAAATTATCCAAATGCAAGTACTCTGCCAAACCAAGAAAACCTTCCAAAAGAAAAAATCTTTGACCATTTGTTTGCATTTTGGAAATGGGATTGGGCCAAAAAACTTTTCAAACACTGCTAGTATTATAAAAATCTATGATTTTTTATTGCTGTTAAAGTTTTTCAAATGTTCGCTTGTATTGTGTATCTAACACTGAAATATCTGAAGACACACTTTACTTTATTAATTAACACATCACTCAATAAGTCCCAGGCCTAACTAATAAAAGAACAACTTTTAGGCAAAATTCAACTTCATTAGTCAGCATAGTCTTTTTCTAGGGTAATACACTGATTTCAACGCTTCTCTAACAATTTGATATTTTTTGTAGAACAATTTGTATTTGGCCCCAAAATACACCTCAGTTTCTCATATCACTTCTTCATTGGAGATAAATCTTTTTCCCTAGAGCATTCTTTTGAGGTCTGCAAACACCCAGTAGTTGCTGGGAACTAGATCTGGAAAAAAGTGGGGGAAAAGGAAGTGCAATTCATGTACTTTTGCCGTCGTTGTGATCAACTTGTGACACGGTGCATTCTCTTGGTGAAAGATCACTTTTTTCTTCTTCATTTGTGGCTGGTTTTTGGCGTTTTCTTCCTTCAAATGCACCAATAATACTATATGATATTTGCTATTGATGGTTCTTCCTTTCTCAAGGTAAATGATGAACAAAATACCTTGTGCATCCCAAAATACAGAGGCCAAAAACTTGCCTGCTGATGTTTGCATCTTTGGTCGCTTTGGATGGCTTTCACCTGCTGCTGTCCACTCAGCTGAGTGCTGATTTGACTCCGGTGTGAAGTGGTGGATCCCTGTTTCATTCATTGTCCCATATTTATCCTTGTTGTGTTGAAACACTTGCAAACGCTCTGAATCATCTACGCATTGTTGTTTTTGATTGACTGTGAACAAACGTGGCACTCACTTTGAGCACAGCTTTTTCATTGATAAATGTTCATGTAAAATATTGTATACACTGCCTTCTGATATGTTTAACTCCTCTGCTATCTCACCAGTTTCAATTTATGATTGGCCAAAATGAGTTTGTGGATGTTTTTTTTGGTGTTTTCTGGGACAACTGCTGATTTTGGGCGACGTGGACATTCAGCATCATTTGTGCCTTACAACCATGTTTAAAGTCAGCATACCACGTCTTAACTATTGTTTTTGATGGAGCAGAGTCCAAATAACACTTATCAAGCCATTGCTATGCTTGAACAGTATTTTTTCCCATCAGAAGACAATGTTTTATCAACCCACAAAATTCAGATTTTTCAGATTTCAGATTGTTTTGAAAATTTGCAACAGTAGCTTCACTTAAATAACTGTAATTTGTAAACTAATAATCTGATTAGGCCCAAATTTTGTCACATGTCATTTGAAGGTTAGTATTTCATAAAAAAATCATTAATTTTTTATTAGTCGCACCATCTATATGTCAGGCCCAGGACTTATTGAGTGATGTGATATGATGATTGTATGCGAGTTGCTGGCTTACATAAAAAAAAGCCAAAAGAACAATCTTGTTAGTAATAATGACATTTGCAGGTTAAAGGATAAAGAATTTAAGGGATACAGAGAATTTAACCTTTCTTTTATTATCTATTTTATATAAGAGGTGCCAAAAAGTCTTGATCATTATATAATAGCTGATGGCTTCTTCGCAAGAACTGTTGCTTTGTGGAACAGAATCTCAGAAGGATACTTCTCTTTTAGTGTAAAGTTAACTGTTATCTTTCTCACATATCTGCATAAACTGTGCTCCTTACTCTTAACACTCACACAAAAACCATCTTCAGTAGCCCTCTACCTTGAGTGACCGTTGGGCCTTGTACAGAGAGTGATTGTAGTATTTGTTTGATGAAGTGTGGTTGGTAGAGGAATTAATGATCGCTTGGATCTGTTCTCTCAGCTGCTCTATATAGAATCTGGAAAACTACTTCACTTGGGACTCCATTTCCTTGCGCACTGTAAACAAAGCACTGTCTCCCGAACACCGGTGTAGTCTTCATGAATCACCAACACTAAACTGACTCCAAAACAAAAGTTGGCTCTTTTTATGTGTTTTTGGTCTTGGGCAAGAAACCAAAATTTCTCGCATGTGAGAGCCTCGTTCTCGCCCATGACGCATGTGCCGTGTCATTCCAAAACTGCCTTACATGAGATTGCCTCGTGGTTCTACTCTCTTATAACTAATTTACTCTCCAAAAAATTGTTAAAATTAAAAGCTATTTCATCCACTGGGTGAAGACGAAAGAATGGCTGACAAAAAAACAAAACCTCAGATATTTATGTAAATATATTTTTTTCTTTTTCATGTCAGCTACGATGACATTAGCTCTCAGTTGATAGTATTATTTAGTAACCTTTTATTTTGTTGACCTTTTGAAAAATGCATGTGCAGAAAACCCGCCTTCTCTTGCTTCGGCGAGGTAAGTTTCCGCCGTAGTAATGGGTAAATTGTCACCGTTTTATATTTTTAATTTTTCACACATATGCGTTGTTTATTTTATTTTATTTATTTTTACTGCACAGTAGAGTTAGTGGGGTACAGTCTGTGAGAAAGATCACCATGATGCAATTCACTTTGGCAGAATTTAGATACGGCATGCTGTAATGCTTGATATTTGCACTGGAAACTCCAATATAAACATTTCAGAGTGTTAAAGAGTTAGATGAGTCTAATGGTGAATACAAGGGTGTTTGGAGTGATCACTAGTGATGGTGACGTTAAGCTTCTATTCACAGGGCCTCAGACTCAACATGAAGACCTACATAAAGTGCCTTGAAGAAGTAGTGCTACCTGGATCAAGAGGGTGGCTGCTGGAAGACCCTATGTCTGGTAACTTGACTTTGTACCATGCCACTAAAGCAGGAGAATCTAGTCATGGTTTTCAGACAATTTCTATGATTACATCACCCCTTACATCTAACTTCCCAGTTCACACCCCCCTAGTTATTACGTGTGGGGTGCAGTTGAGCAAGAGACCAACAAAACACTTTGTAACACCAAATATGAACTGAAGGCAAGGATTATGGCAGCATTCACGAATTTAAGCAAGGAGACTGTCTAGAAGAGTTGCAGTAGGTTCGGAAGTCGTCTGCATGCCATGGTTGAATCCAATAGCAATTTTATTGAATAAATTTACTCTTTAGTATTTAAAGATATTTTTGTGTAATTTTGGTAAACATATCTGTTAAAATGTCATTGTTATTTTAATTTTTGTGCAAATTAGACGACAATTTATCCATCGCCGCCTGTATATATTGGTTTAAAAAGATTAATACATTTAAGTGAAAATCATATCAATACCAAAGTATTCACTTACGTGCAAATACCCTTGGGAAAGGTATTAATCCGTCTTTTCCTTCCAGTTATGGGTTAAATAGCAGGACAGATTGGGTTCTATAGCCTTGGTCAGCAACCAGTCTACCGCAGAAAGCAATGGCAACCTACTGCAGGACAATCTTCTGCCCAGTCAGTCATGTCTCTTTCGAGACATGATCGCCCAAGCGTGTATCATGTATGGCACTTAACTGACTGACTGTGTTCATTGGAATTAAAGACTTTGTAAAATATTTAATAGAAATTATTCCTGTCTAATTGAAGAGAAAAAATTGGTGTGTACAACTGTAGCTTGTTTTATAATATGTTCATATTTTTTTCTGTCTTCAGATTCAAAATTCCATTTACTTGATGGAGATAAAATTGCATGTCTGGTAAGTTCTAAACTAGAGAATTATTTATATGGAGAGTCTTCTTCTATATGCCATGTCCTTTCAGGATGTAGATGATTGCAGCTTCCCCCCATCTCTCTACTTCTTTTCTTTTGTTACCTCTCCCAAAACCCTGCTCTGACATCCATTGTCTCAAACTCATCAAGTATATCATGTGTTGATTTCCCCTATTTTTCTTCCCCTCTATCTGACCTGTGAGTATCAAATTCTTCAACCATTCCTTCCTCATTACATGTCCCAGAAACTGTAACTGTCTTTTCTTAAAGTTATGTATGAGTTCTCTTTTCATCTCCATCCTCTCCAAAACTTTGTTGTTGCTCACATGTTTGGTACATGGTATCCTCAGCATCTCTCTGTAGAACCACATTTCAGTTGTCTCCAAGTCTTTCCTTCATCTTTAATGAGATTGTCCAGCATTTACTGTTATATTGAAGGGCAGACATCATATAACACTCCAGGACTCTTTTCTTTGTTTCCAATGAAATTTTTCTGTTTCTCAATATTCTGCTTAGCTTTTGGAATGCCAATACACCTTTGGATCTCAGTGTCAAAAATTATATATATATATATATATATATATATATATATATACAGGTATGGAAATAAATAAGTATACATATGTATATGCATGCAGATACAAACCTAATTATACATTTAATGAATGAAAAATAGCACCCTAGATTTATAATGATTTTAAGCAATGCTGGTACCTAAAATTCAAATTTAAAAACGCTTAGTTTATAATATGCACCTAATGATTGTGTATGCATAAAACTTTGAGTCGTGCCTTTAACATAGGATTATATATATATATATATAAAGTAAAAATGTTCAATACTTATTGAATGTCAACACAGTATCTTGTAATATCACTGAGTATATACACTAGGCTCTTGACAAGAATGGGGAAGCTTGAACTGTTGCCCTATAAATCTCCAAAGCTTTTGACAGAGTCTGGCATACTGACCTTCTATGCAAGCTGCAAGGCTACGTTATAACTGGACAATTGTTTGACCTTATCTAGTCATTCCTTTCAAATTGCACAATGAAAATAGTATTGAACAGACGTGTTTCCCAATACTATTCGTATGAATGTGGGTGTCTCTCTTGGGTGGCTCTATTCTAGGTCCTATGCGTTTCCTTATCTACATTAACGATCTCCTAGATGTAATAAAATTCCAAGTAGGCATATATGCTGTCAACACTATGGTCTACTCTCATATCGATCAAAAATCTACTGGGGCTGACAAAGCAAACCTTTGCTGTCAAGCTTGAAAAAGACCTACAATCCATGGCAGACTGGGGTAAGAAATGGTTTGTGAATTTTAAAACGAAGCTGCTATCTATTAATCGTCAGAGACACTAACTCCTAACCCTCCATTAATATGGATCAGACTAGTCTCCCTGAAAGCAAAACACTGCACCTCCTTGGATTAACTCTCACAACAGACCTCAAATGGAATGACTATAAAGAATCCATAGCTAAATCCACTGCTAAGAAAGTCAGTTTTCTGTGTAGAACCAAGAAGTTTTTCTGTCTGTAACAATCCTGCAATTATATAAGTATATCATCCGCCTGTCCATTGAATATTGCTGCCATATCTGGTCGGGTGCTCCTGCTATCCACCTAGGTGGCCTTGACAAAGTCCAACGGAGAATCTGTAATGTGATCGATGCCAACTTAGCAGCTCAGATAGTCACTTTCTCACTAGCACAATGTGGCTTCCCTGTGTCTCTTCTACAAATACTTTCATGGCTTCTGCTCCGATGAACTTAGCTCACTGGTGCACCCTATATATGAATTTACTTGAGCCACAAGATTAGTAACTAGTTCCCACCCTTTTACTGTGAAACCAATAAAATGTAAACACAAATTCTACTCCATCATCTTCTTTTCTCACACTTCCCGCCTGTGGAATTCTCTTCCATTTACTTACTTCCCCAACAGCTACAATCTCCAAGAATTTAAATGTAAAGTCAATAGTCATCGCCTATCTCACTAACCTGCATCCTCTCTTTCTCATGATTCTTTCTCTGTTCACTCCACACTCATCAGTATTCTCATCCTTCTCTTACCCACTTCCTGACACCCCCTATAACCTGTCACTCTTTCTCATAACTTTACTCCTATGTAACCCCCTGCAAAACAGTGGCAGTAAAATTCCTTGCTCGGGGGAATATGATTATAAAAAACAATAAATGAATTACCCCTCAGAACCTTTGACAATAATGATTGCATTGATTGCAGAAGATTTCTTATAAATGCATATTTGTTAACATTCAAATTGTTGAAGGCCCTGATGAGTGATTATGAAACACTATGTTGACATTTGATAAGTATTGAACATTTTTACTTATGTTTTAATAACTGTTCCAGTCTTTTATTGAGCACTTTCTTGACAGAGGTTCTGTAATATTTAATATTAAATTGTATTATTGATGCATATTATTTGCTATTATCAGTGACTTTTTTTTAATTTAATTCATATATACATATATCTGCTTGTAATTTTACATTGATGTTTAGTGGACTCGGCAATTTAAATAACTTCTAAGAACAAAGAGATGAAATGTTTCTGATAAAGATAAATTTCTTCAGCAAACATTTTATTTTAATGTTTTATTTATTTATTTTTTTTAATCAAGTTCACCCCAAGCAAGGCAATAAAGTCACTAAGATACAAAGTGTTACTGGGTGGGGAAGAATTAGAAAGCAGACACATTACTAAGGTGTGAGATATTAATTGTACAATTATGAACAAGAAGTATTTATTTTTGCATTTAAGTGTTCAAATTCTTACCAAGAATCTCTCTTTATATGAATCTTGATATTTACTAGACTTAGTCTAATCTGACGTGAAGCTAAATAAGATGGAATGAAAGAGTAGATTACGTTCTATCATTCTTCTAAGTGAAGAGGACTTGCTTTATGTTTTTTTTTCTTTCAATTGAACCATAGGTTTGGTGTGCTGGTAAAATAACCGCTCTTAAATCTTCTTTTAATTCTGTTTTGTCATATAATAAATTTTTTCAAATATTTATTTGACCTGGCAAAATTATCCATTGTTTATTTTTGTTTTTTGAAAACTACAGTTTTTTTGTTTCAATAATAGAATTTTGAAAGTTTTTGTATACATATATTTCTGATAGGACTCATTTTGTAAAAACTGAGTTTGAATTTTAACTGGAGCAATTTAATATTTATACCCTTGTGAAAAGGCATGGTTACACTTCTTCTTGAGTCTGTTCTTTTAATAGATAACTTAACAAAAGTAAAATTGTTTGCATGCCACAATGATTGATAGAAAAATTTTAAACCATTCTCTTATAATTAATTTACTCTCCAAAAGTTGTTAAAGTAAAAAGCTATTTCATCCACTGGGTGAAGATGAAAGAATGGCTGACTCTGTGTCTATACAGTGTGTTTAAAACAACAACATATATTAATTGATATTAATACATACTGCATAGTTTTCAATATAACATCAACCAAAAGAAAGTTGGTGTTATGTGTATGTCACATGTCTGCTTTACACTCAGGTCAGGCATTTGCATCTGGACAGAATTCACTTGTTATTTGCTTTTAATGTGATCTAGACAGACAAATAAAACCCCAAAAATCTCATATTTATGTAAATATATTTTTTTCTTTTTCATGTCACCTATGATGACATTAACTCTTAGTTGATAGTATTATTTAGTAACCTTTTACTTTGTTGACCTTTTGAAAATTGAAAGCAATTTCTTACCAACTTAGTCTAAATGATGCAATTAGAATGTGATCAGGATTTTTTAAAAACTGATTTTATGAAATTGTTTTTGCTCCAACATTTAAGCTTTTATGAAATGGAGAGGAGACAAACTCTTTGACTATTCTGAGCTTAGTACAATAATGGGATGCTTAGTAAAGGTTGATCTCATAGTATTAAGTGCCTTGACAACATGAATGTGCACTACTATGTTGCCCGTGTATTGTGGTGCAGCGGATATTGGCTTGGAATGAGAAATCGGAGAGCCAGATTCGAATTCCAGTTGAATTTGTTGCATTCACTTATGCACATATACCCCTGGGAATGGTATGAACCTGTCATTTCTCCCTTTAGCTATGAGTTAAATAGCAGGGCAAATTGGGTTCTATAGCCTTGGTTGGTAATCAGTCTACCATGGAAAGTAATGGCAACCTACTGTGGAAAAATCTGCCCAGTCAGTTATGTCTCGAAAGAGACATGATCACCCAAGTATGTATCATGTATGGCATTTAACTGACTGACTACGTTGGCATTTAGGTCCCACTCTTTTACTATTGAAATAGTTAAATGTAACTGCCACTTCTACTCCAACAGTTTCATTGCATGCACTTCCCACCTGTGGAATTCCTTTCTGTTTACTTGCTTCCCTGGTAGCTACAATCAAAAATTTAAATGCAATGTCAATTGCCATCTATTTTCTTGAATCCTGTTTATCTTTTCCTCAATAACCTCTGTACCCAGTTTTTTCTCTCATTGTAACCCACTGTGTACTAGTGGTGGTCCTGCCTTACTTGGAGTAAAATGATTTTTAAAAAAAATAGTATATTGCTAACAATGATTTCATTTAGAGATAAAACATATTTATTTTAAGAAGAAATAAGATTTTCAAACAATCCCTCCAAACATTTATGTATTGATCAATTAAATACTTCTAGGGTACTCAATAGAAAGACTTACAAATAACATTTTAAGAAATGGCCCAGAGGTCATATCCTCCTTGACAGACAAGGTGTAGCTCTTAGCCTCAATATTTACCTCAAACTCAGTGTTAGATGATAAAGGCCATTCCCTCTTCAACTTCCCACATCTTACTGAGCACAATCTCAGTAATATACTCATTTCAGTAGAAGTCTCTAGACTTATCAAAAACCTCAACCCAAAAATAACCACTGGTCCAGATGAAATTCCAGTGGTTGTCCTTAAGAATATCAACCTAGAATTATCCCCAATTTTAGCAAAATTATTCAACTGCTGCTTGAAGGTGAAACCTTTCTAAGCATTAGGAAGGTAGCAAATGTATTTCTGGTCTTCAAGAACGTGGGCAACCGATCCTCTCCTTCTCAGTACAAACCCACTAGTCTCCTCAGTATCATCAGCAAACTTTTTGAGGTCATTATCAACAAGAAGGTCATCTGAATAAAAACCTGGATAAAAACAGCCTCTTGTAATATGAGCAGTATGGTTTTTAATCAGCCCAATGCTCTGCTGATGTCCAAACTACCATAACATACAGAATTAGTGAGGCTCTTGAATAGCACACATAACACATGGACTATAACATTAGATATCTCAAGGGCTTTTAATAAAGTGTCAAAATGGTTTAATACTCAAGCTCTTTGGCTATGGAATCATTCAAAGAGTTTTCTCTGTTATAAAAACATCTGACCTTCACAGCTAGCACCTGCCATACCACTTACATAGCAGCAAACCACCTGCACTCCCTTTTGTATTCCATTGGCAAGAAGTAAGTCCCACTCAGTGTCTTCCTGTGAACCACAGCCCATTGAAAAAAAATCCCGAGAGGGTGTTTCCTCAGTCACTACAATCTTGACCTGTTCAAATATGGAGTCAACTGTTATCTTTCTGTCCTATCTATATAAACTACTCCTTAAAGTAACCCTCTACTTCAAGTGGCTCCTAGGTCTTGTACTGGGTGAACTATGCTGTAAAAATAAAAACAACCCCAAAAAAATATAATTTTTGAAGCCTGTTTAAATATTCAAACATTGTCATCTTACTTTACCTCAAAATTAATAGAAAGTTTATTTTGATAAAATTACTGAAATTATTTTCAATTTTTTTTTTTTCATTGTGATACCATTTTTATCATTTTTCTGTTCAAGGCAAGGTGAAAGTCATGGCTTAAAATTTTTTTTAAAGCCCTCCCCAGCAAAGCCATCATTAAGATGTGGTTACTGAGTGAAAAAGAAAAAACATTATTAAGGAGAGGGAACAATAAAAAACAGGAATTAAGATGAAACGATAATGATTGAAACTGCATTTAAATTTTTGAATATCAGTGTTGACTGGAGAGCAAAAGGCTGGAAGAGAGTTCCATAATCAAGAGGTTCAAGAGTGGAAACTGTTAGCATAGAACTTAGTCATATCTAGCAGTTTCAACTGTAAAATGATCCGATCTAGCTGACAATTACTGCACTTAAATTTGTAAAGTCAAAGTTTAAAGAGGAAAGCTTCTTAAATCAATTACTACGAAAATATTTTAGAAAAGGCAAAGAAAGCTGCATTATGCTGGTGGGAAAGTGACTGGAACCAAGATAGCAGGTCAAAATTGATAAAATGGCAGATTTTGAATGATGAATTTTAAGGCAGAAATATTGTGTCTATTCAAGTGATTAACATTACATAATATTCTTACTCATTTCATCATATACTAAACTAAAAAGCATCATTGTCTGCATTTTGTTTTTGGTCTTGGGCTCAACTAAGCTAAATTGAATCAGTAGCAAACTGTGGTCTATCTGAATTTTTTAAATGAATTATTATATTAATGGTGAGATTAGCTGTTTCCTTACAAGGAAACATTTAGCATTCAATAAACAGCATTACTGTTGGTTGAGATTTATAAAATAGTTTTCTTAAAACAATTTTATGAAAGCAGGCTTAAGTCTACTAACTGTTATAGCACATTCTCGTATTGATGAGTTTCCTTCCTAACCTTTTGTTTAAACTAGTATGGAAAATCAAATCTTTACATGATTTTCTATTTTAGTGCAATCTTTTTTTTTGTGTTGATATTATAAGTTTACAAGTGATGTCAGTTTTTTTATTTAGTAAAGTTCTTTATGATTCTGTAGCACCAGTCTATAAAATCTGATGAAGGTTTAATTTGCTTGAAGCCATTTTTAATCATTAATCTGAATAAACAGTTGTATATAACTGATAGTTTAGACCTTTCTGAATGAGTTGGATGTCAAATATAACTTCCATATAATTCTAGATCTGATGCAGCTATTTATGAGCATGACTTGAGTTTGTAGGTTAATATTTTGGTTTTGTAGTATCTTATGGTATTGGACAAATTTATCTCTTATCACAGCCTGTCCTATGTTAAATTTCCTTATCTCCTATTCAAAGTTATAACTGATCCATAAAGAGAATTATTTGAAGTGCTTAGAATTTATTGATCTATTGGAAACGGTATCCTTATCCTTTCATTGTTATTATCACAATGTTTTTTAAACTTCTTTTAATGATTGTTAGATATTTTCAGACTTTAAATAAGTTAAATTTCATTGTCATGGTCAGTGGGATAACTCTGGTCAAAACACATTTGTACTAGTATTCTTCATATTATTCACACAGCAGATGATGAAAAAAAGATATGAATTAATGGATACTTAAAATATTTTATATCTAGCTAGAATATTTTAAGAATTTCTTTTAAAAAAACATTATCCAAAAAATGATTTATTAAAGATGGATACAATAGTAAAAATCTACCATTACTGATACATATTTTATTAAAATGTAATAATTTATTAAAACAATTGAAAAAAAAATGCTTACTTTAAGTATATCTGATTTACGAAATTTTTATACTTGGCATTAATTTATAATTTTATCATTGGTTAAGATTTTGTTTGGTTTTGAATTTTAGAAAATGCTGCCTTTTGTAACGATAAACTTGTTTCCAGTTCGCATTTTAATTTTCAGGGGCAATAATTTGATATTCAAAATTATTTCCCCTTAAAAATAGAAAGTATAATTACTTCCCTTGATCAAATAATGATAGAGTAGTCACCCTTGTTATGGATGTCCGTTGTAGTGCTGTGGATATCGGCTTGAAACGAGAAATCGGGGAACCGACTTCGAATTCTCGTTAAATTCCTCGCGTTCACTTACGCACAGAAAGATATTAATTCGTCTCTTCCCTCTAGTTATGGGTTAAATAACGGGACAGATTGGGTTTTATAACCTTGGTCAGTGACTAGTCAACCGCAGAAAGTAATTGCAACCTACTGTTGGATAATCTCCTGCCCAGTCAGTCATGTCTCTTTTTTGAGACCTGATCGCCCAAGCGTGTATCACGTATGGCACTTAACTGACTGACTCTTGTTATGAAACTTGCATGTGTAGTGTATGAAAATCACTGAATGCAGACACTTCAATTAATAAATTATTTGTTGGAAATTTCTTAGATATGAGTGGGCCTGTACCGTCACAAATGATGGTAAAATTATATCGATATGCCGTCTAAAATGATACATAAAATAAGGCGTTGTTAAAGAAAGAGAACATGCAGCAAGAACTTTCATAACTGGTTTTTATTATTTTAAGATATGGTACCAGGCTAAATTTCATGATAGTTGATAGTTTCAAATCAATTTAAAAAATTTTCAAAAGTTTTTAATTTAAACATGAAAAGACAACTGAGTTGTGTGTGTGTGTGTGTTGATATTTCTATTACCTTTATGGTTTAGTTTCATATGCAGGTGGTCAGGAAGGATGGTAAAAATCACCTGAAGATTTCAGCGGAAATATTTTTAAATAATTATTTTTTAAATCATCATTTATATTCTGCTCTGTATCTTACATGTGGTACTGTTTTTCTACAACATTGACTTTTGTAGACAACTTTTTACATATATATATATATATATATATATATATATATATATATATTTATTTAGGTAACCTGTAGGTTTGAGCACTTTTTTGTTATAGATGACTTGTCTCCGGTTTTTTCTTTGGGCTATATACTTTGACCAATGTTCACGTGCTGAGCTCTTTCTTTTTTTTTACATCCATTTATTCCTTCCGTGTATATATTCAGAGGGTTTTTTGAAATGAGTATAGTGATAAGTTTACATTTTTATATATATATATATATATATATATATATATGCTTTATGCTTCATTCTTCAGCAATGTACCAAACACTCTGGGCTATTGACGTTTGTTTACATTAAATAATATACTAAAAAATCTGCCTTTCTATGATCTGCACCAATAGCTTAGGGGTAGAATCTCCAACTGATGCCAAATCAGTAGTTTCAATCTCAGCTTGAAACAATTAATTTTAATCAAAAGTAGTGAATGAATCCACCGCACATGCAGTTATAAGAGCTTGCTTAATCTGATCTGCATCGGACCTCTGCTACTTAGTCGGCTGCCAATACACAGTGAGAGCCCCAACTCAAAAGCACAGTGGCAGTATCTACTCAATTTTCTTCATCTCGCAGAGTTCACAAAACAACTCTATTCTACAACTGGTTGATCAATAGCAGCCTCATTGAATTCAGGGATTAGCCAAATTAGCTTAATTGCATGCTGACATAATAGCCAAAATACCTGAAGCAGATCCTGTAGGAGGAGACTGGTGTGTGAATGGCCGTGAAATCATGTGGGGTAGATGCAAGTTCTGTAGCAACAAGAGTGGTATTAGATGTAAATGGAAATATTGAGGATGCTTCTTGGCTGCGTCTAGTTGGAGATGCTAAACACATTAATTTGGCAGAGCTAGTCACAATGATAAAAGGGTGTCAATTTGGCCCTTCAATGACTGATGTCGAAATTACATCTCTTTACCGATTCAGCATGTGTCCATTATTGGATTTCAAACACCCTAACCAGTAAAGCACAAATAAATGCAAAGGCATCTCCTAAAATGTTAGTGCAGAGACAGCTGAGCACACTTAATGAGATTGTGACTGAATACGGCTTGACAGTGGACATAACACTGGTCAAGTTCAATCAGAATCTGGCAGACCATCTTACCAGGGTATCACAGAGGTGGTTAAAACTACACAAGAAGGAAACGAAGCCAGTACAGTCAGTATGTAGCACTATGAAGACCAAGTTGGATGCAAATAAAGTGACTAATATCCACTGATAAACCGGCCATTCAGGTATATAGAGAACTATAAACTTTGTCAGGTTAGTAGACTCTTCAGTATTGCCAGAAGTTATAAAAGCTGTTGTTAAGGAATCTGAAGCTTGCCAATCTATTGACTCGGCACCAGTGCATTGACAAAAAGGAAAAACTAGACGTGAGGAATAACTGGATTAGGTTGGCCATGACCATCACCCACTATGGTGGTAGACATTTTCTGACACTCCTTGATTGCAAACACTTTCGGTTCGCGATATGGCGACCATTACAGCAACAAGATTCTACCAGTATAGTGGGCCAGTTGGAGTCATTTTTTTATGAACGAGGTCTGCAGCTTGAGATATTGACCGACAATAAAACAGTGTTCACCTGTAAACATTTCAATAACTTTTTGAGTAATTGGGGTGTATGTTTGTGGTTTCGATGTGCCTATGCACCTGTTTGGAATGGCATAGTGGAAAGAAGTCAAAACCATTCGGGCTAGAAATTGGTGCTCTATACTGGAGACGGTTTACTGTATAACATCACATCTAAAGATAACCAGTCACCTACTATGTAACCGGTTGATGCACTTTATAGGTACCACACCTGTGTATGGGGCGTCAAATCCATGCCCACCTTCAGGATACTTGAGGAACATATGAAGTAGATGTTGTTTGTGTAAAAACTCTACATGGGAAATATACGTTTAAGTATCTAATAGGTCACATGACTCTGCACATATCGATAGAGTTGCATGTCATGTGAAGCATCTATGTTCCTTCGTGGGATTGGTCCCTACATCTTCACATGATAGTGATTTTAAAGAAAGAGAGTGGTTAGTAAATTTGAGATCAATCGCACTAAGAAAATCTGATCACAATCCTTTGAAATGAAACAATTTTACAGGATGTCTCCCCAGCTGTTGATGGCCAGAATACTACTGTGGTACATCCTGTTAGCTCTCATGGTGGCAGTTCATCATGACAAAGCTTGCATTGCTCTACTTTAGAGGGGTATCTTCTTAAAGAAGGCAACATCCTTCATCAATCTTTTAGACTGACACTAGAGACTCGCACAGAATTTACCAGATAACAGAAATGTTATTATCAAGATGTTAATTTTCCACACTAACTTGTAGAAAAGATTAGGAAGGAAATACCTCTTAATACTAGAGGGATGACAGTGAATTTGAGAAGCTTATTTTCCTGAAAAAGATTTCTTAAAAGAAAGTTTCTGAATTGCAGCTGGTAGTAATAACTCTTCAGTCAATGAAAGTCAAATGTTTCCTATATTTCTGTGAATACTTTCACGGCGTCTGCTCCGATGAATTTAGCTCACTGGTGCCCCCTATATATGAATTTATTTGGGCTACACGATTAGCAACTAGGTCCCACCAATAAAATGTAAATGAAAATTCTACTCTAGCAGCTTCTTTTCTCGCATGTCCCACTTGTAGAATTCCTTTCCATTTACTTTGCTTCCCCGACAGCTACAATCTCCAAGAATTTAAATGTAAAGTCAATAGTCATCTCCTATCTCACTAACTTGCATCCTCTCTTTCATGCTTCTTTCTCCATCCATTCCACTCTCGTCAGTATTCTCATCCTTCTCTTACCCACTTGCTGACACCCACTATAAACTGACGCTCTTTCTCATAACTTTCCTCCTATGTAATCCACTGCACAACAGTGGCAGTAAAATTTTTTTATATTATCATATTGGGTCAATATGATTATATATAAAAAAAAAAAAGAAAATGGCTTCTTCACTATATGTAGAATATGCAAATTTACTGTGACACTTGAATTCCTTATTAAATTGTAGATAAATGAAAAATAATAGAATATGTGACAAAAAGTAGTGTCTTTGTATCAGAAAAAGCTATGTATTTACCTTTGATGTGTGTATGTGTGCTGCTGAAGCTAAGTTGTAAGTCTGGATTTAAAATATTGATTTTTTAAGTCATGCATACTCTTGGAAGATTAAGACAAGATGAAGTTTCTTTCCTCATTCTCTTTACACTTCCATTTGTCCATGTGCTGATTTTTGCTAAGTGTAATAACTAATGTGGAAGAAGGCAAATAATGTTTATTTGTTATTATTAATTCTTCACTTTTGAATGTTTTTTCTTATTTATATTGAAGTTAGTTTATAAGTTGAATGATTTTGAAAGATATGTGAAATATTTGGCAAAACAAGGGGTCAGGGGAGCAGTTGAGTCTTCTGGCCATATCATCTTGAGATACTGGTTTTTGTATGATCCCCAAAGTTAAGCAATATTGAGTCTGGCCAGTACTTAAATGGGTGACCGTTTGAGAATACCAGGTGCTGTACACTTGGATGTCCATATGATGTAATGGATTACAGCTTGAAATTGCAAATTGGTGAGCTAAGTTTCAATTCCAATTGGGCTTGTTATATTCACATGTGCAAATACTTCACTACCCACCATCTATGGGTAAATAAATACGACCTGCATTAGTAAAATCATTATTTTCAAAAAAAACTTTTACAATCTAAAAATATTTTTTGGCTTTAAATAACCTGTAAAAGGTTGATAAACCATAAAGAAAAACCAACCAATCAATTTGAACATTTTTGTTGTGTATCTTGTAAGAAGTAACAGTAATTTTCTTTTTACAGGTTGCAAAGTACATGAAAGACTTGCTGGATACGTGTGAATTAGATTTAAAATTGGGAAATGTCCTCACAGCATATTCCAATGGAAGTGCAAAAGAATACATTTCAAAATCTTTGGTAAAATTTTATTGGTTCTTTCTGTCATTGACTTTTTTTTCTATCCTGATTAAGTTGCACTCGTAGTTGTGAGTTTGGGTCGAGAGAAGAATTCTTCATAACACAGAAAAATCCCACCCGCTTCACACCGTTTCTTTTTGATAGTTTGTGTGTGGGGAGAAAGATGGAAACTAATGATATATCAGCTAACATGAGCAATGCAATGAGAATTTACATTCATGAAATATATTGAGGATTTAAGACCACCTCTGAAATGTTATGACTAAAACAGCTAAGATAGGATACTAGTCCTATTTTAATTTATAATAAAATTTGTGGGATTCAGTTTTAGTAGTTTTTAGGTTTTGTTTTTGTATTTTTTTCTCTTTGATTCTTATAATGAAATATCACAAAAAACTTTGACAAAGATGAGTTCGTTTTCATGGAGTTTGTACTCTCAAAATTATAGCAAAAATTAAGTTTCATTATTTTATAAGAATGATGCAATTACTATTTGCAAGTATACATTTCTCTGTTAGCTAAAAATAATTTAAAACCTAGCAGCATTTTATTTATCTAGTTTAAAGTAACAGAAAATTATATTTCTACACTGATATGAGAAAAGTCCGTTATATAAAGATGTGATATTTAAACATCCTATTCTAGTGGCATATAAAAGCATGGTTAACGCACACAAGATGGAGGCAGATGAAAATCATCTAAGTCATGTGTTATAAAAATTTCAATATTTTCTTCACTTATATGATAGTAATTTTGGCAATGTATAATTTTTGTGCCTGTTAAAAAGTAGGTTATTCTCTTGACACTGCTATTACACCATGTTTTTTTTTTTTTTTTTTTTTAATACTCCCTTGGCAATGTTGTTTTAAAAAGCGATTATTATAATTTTAATAAAACCCAAACATAAAAGTGGATTTATAAATCTTTCTTTATTTTTGAGTAATGCATCAAGGACGTGTGTGCTGATGCAGTGGATATTGGCTTGGAATGAGAAATCGGGGAGCCGAGTTCAAATTCCAGTTGAATTCCTTGCATTCACTTACATGCAAATACCCTTGGGAAAGGTATTAATCCATCTCTTCCTTCTAGTTATGGGTTAAATAACAAAACAGATTGGTTGCCAGCCAAGGCTTTAGAATCCTGTCTACCACAGAAAGTAATGGCAATCTACTGCAGGATAATCTTCTGCACAGACAGTCATGTCTCTTTCGAGATATGATCGCCCAAGCGTGTATCATGTATGGCACTTAACTGACTGATTAGTGTTTAATACCATAGTTCTAAATGCTATTTATTAGATTGCTTATTTACAAGAATAAGTTTATATTTACTTGATTATAAAAATGTATACCAACTATAATTAAATATTTAACGTTTTACAAAGAAATAAATAAAATTTTATTTTTATTCATTAACTTATAAAAATGCCTGTGAACAATAAAATTTAAATAAACACTATGATTATAAATTTTGAAAAAAATAAATTCACTAAAATATAAAAATTGCATCTCTTCTGAATCATTCTTTTAATTTTAGGCAACATGACAAACACTCAATATTTTGAGTGTGTAACTCTATTCATTAGATAAAGTTTTCCTTGTGTTTAATGACAGAATGCCTAATTTTTGCCGTAAATATTGCATTGTCACTGGTTTACATACTTTGATAATTGTGAAAGTTTTTATAAATTTTTGAATAAAGACTTTTTAAATTTGTTTCTTTATAAAATGCCTAATAATAAATCGTTATAAAAGGTTAATAATAAATGATAGTTGACTCAATATTTTTATAATCTTGGAAATGAACATTTTTGAGAAGTAAACATAAATGGTGCGGTAACAGTGTCTATGGAATAACTGTCCAAAAATCTTTTTTTTTGTGAGTACATTGTCATGATTTTTTAAAAAAGTTGAATGTACTTGCTAAAATACTACTTACTAATAAGCAATTGTTATAAATTAAGATTAAAATAAAAATTAAAGTAGTCCATATAAAACATTTTTTTTTCTTTTGTAGTGCTCAAAAATTTAAAACCTGCTTTTGTAATTCTGTATTGATTAATTTATGAATTTAATAAGTCTCAAATTCTGATCTAATAGAATTTTTAAAAATTTGTATAGTGTTAAAAAAAATCAATAAATTTATTTTTGTTTTTGTATATAAATATCAATTTTTTTTTGTTAGGGAGTTGATGTTGCCTGTACTCCAACAGGAGTGAAACATTTGCACCATAAGGCCATGGAATATGATATTGGCATTTATTTTGAAGCCAATGGACATGGAACTGTAAGTAAAGAAAAACCTTAAATTATTTGTCATTCTGCTTAGATAACATTTTAACAATGTCTTTGAACCTTTAATACAATTTTTTTTTTTTTTTTCTTCTCTCTCATATCTTCTTGGTGTCAGTTTAAATAGACACCATTTTTCTATATGTGAAATTGTTCAATACTAAACACTTCAAATACCTTAGAATGTGGATCAGTTATAATAAATTTTTTTTTTTTTAATCATTTCACCCTGAGCAAGGCGGAAATGCCACTGGTGTGCGGGGGGCTACATAACTGAAAGAAGATTAATTAGAAGAGAGAGAAAAGGAGTACAAACCAATTAGAAAGGAGCAATAGAAAGATGAGAATGCAGGTGTGATGACAGTTTCAAAGGTGGAGAGAAAGGGAAGGATATATGAGGTGGGGGAAGGGCTAGAGTCAAGTGGCTAGTAGATGAGTATTGACATTGCATTTAAATTTCTGGAGGTTGTAGCCGTCAGGAAAGCAAGAATATGGGAGCGAGTTCCACAGGCAGGAAGTGCGAGAGAAGCAGCTGCAGGAGTAGAATTGTCGTCTGCATCTGGCTAACTGAATGGGTGGGACCCAGTTGACAGTCTGGTTGCACGAGTAAACACCTGTTGTGGAGGCACCAGTGACTTGAGTTCGTCTGAGCAGAAGCTATGAAAGTATTTATAAAACAGACAAAGGGAGTTCACATTTTGTCGATGGTGAAGTGGCTGTAGTCGAGCCGCCAAGTCAGCACCTATCACGTTACTGACTCTCCTTTGGAGCCTGTCAAGGACACTGAGGTGAACGGCAGGGGCACTTGACCATAAATGGCAGCAGTACTCCATGCACGGTTGAATGGTAGACTTGTATATATGCAGGATGGAAAAAACATCCTGGATCAACACGGTGACCCAACCTTCTTAGCAGTGGATTTAAGAGAAAAGGAAATTGAACATAGAATAGTCTATGCTAGAGGTAGTTTTGCCCAACACCATATGCTGCTTCTAAACAAAACCTCAACCTATCATGTTCTCATCAGATTGTGACTTTCATATGGATGCCTTGTATGGTGCCTAACCCATTCAGAAGTATTCTAAAACCCCTTTTTACGATCAATGGTTAAAAAAGGCTTTGTATTGATGAAGCTTGAGGATCTTGGTAAACATTGTGAACTGGCAATATAGATTCACAAAGAACTGTACCATTGTAATACTTAAATATAACTGTCACTTCTACTCAAACAGCTTCTTTTCTCACTCTTCCAGCCTGTGGAACTCTTTCATTTATTTGCTTTGCTAATAGCTACACTCTCCAAAAATTTAAATGCAATTATATAGAGATGACAGATTAATGATAGAACCAGACAACAAAAGAGAAAATGATAAAATAAGAAAAGAGCTTTTCAAACTATTCAAAAACTAGATTTTGAAATAATAGTAGAAACAAATAGAAAAGTGGTACAATATTTAGATGTGGAATTTAATTTATAAACTGGTAATCTCTCGCCATAAATGAAAACAAACACTAAGTTAACATTCATAAATACAAACACCAACCATCCCAAATGTATAATTAGACACATTCACAAAAGAATAGAACACAGGCTATCAAATAATTCATCAAACAAAATATTTGATGAAAAGAAAAATATCTATGAAGCTGCACTAAGAAAATCTGGCCATAAAAACATTTTCCAAGATAATTCTCAAC
Source organism: Ascarosepion bandense (assembly GCA_037127315.1). Classification (NCBI taxonomy): domain Eukaryota; kingdom Metazoa; phylum Mollusca; class Cephalopoda; order Sepiida; family Sepiidae; genus Ascarosepion; species Ascarosepion bandense. The sequence continues at coordinate 3,413,776 of JBBBDQ010000823.1, read as the reverse complement.
CAAACAGACAAACAAAAAACGATAATAGAAAAATAAACATTATCTGGCTCAACCCACCATTTAATTTAGAGGTAAAGACCAAAATAGGACAAATATTATTTAAACTGATAGACACTTTCCAAGAGAATAAGAACTAAACAAAATTTTCAACAGAAACACAATCAAGCTAAGTTATAGTTGCACTAGTAATTTAGATAGTTTCATAAAAAAAACAAAACACCAGAAACTGAGATAGCAGTGTACAAAACAAGACCACTAATAAAGAATGCAACTGCAGGGACAAAAATAAATGTCCACTTCAAGGACTTTGCAACACAAAAATCATTTACAAGGCAAAGGTACATAACTTAAATGGCCAAAATAAAATATATTTGAGTTCAAGCAAAGACACCTTTAAGACCAGGTAGTTCAATCACAAGTTTACATTCAAAATAGAAAGCTTAAAAACTGTACAAAATTGGCTAGCCATGTGTGAAAATTAAAATCAAAATATGGAAAATACCCAGACATGATATGGAGTATAGTAAAAACAGCTGAGCCTTACAACAGTGGCAAAATATGTAGACTGTGCTAGAAAGAAAAGTTAGAGGTTATGCAGTTCCCAAACAAAAACAAACTATTGAATGAAAGAACGGAAATTATGACTAAGTGTAACCATACCTCTTAGGTTCATACAACCATGGATGAAAACGTCATAATTCCTTGTAATTTTAAAAATTGTGTGTTCAAAAATTCCCTGCTACGTGAGTGTTAAAAAGAAAACAAACAGTTACATGAGCATTCTTAAAAAAAAAAAATGGTTAACTGTAAAATCAGTTATTGAAAATCACCTAAAGACATCACTCATATTAAAAACCTAGGTTGCGTATTAACTTGTTTACAAATGGAATATATATATATATATATATATATATGTAACTATAACATTTTGCATAATAATACTTTTAAATAAAATTGCTTTTGAATCAATCCAACCAAGGGAAACCATTCTGATTCTCTCACTAAACTTAATTTTTTTTTTCATTAAACTGATTAAAATTCATAAAAATCTTACATTCTCTTTGCACTGAGGCTCTTGTAAAAGATATCTTCTAAGCACAGAGTGAAGTAGTAAAGTAGACTGAGGTTTTCAGCCTTGGGAGGGTAACCAGTGTAGGATGATAACAATTCAACCCCACTGTCAACATATGAGTTAGTGTAGAAGGATAAGGCCCATTACTCCCCACAACTTAAGTTAATGAGTGTGGGTAGGGTCTGTTTTGTAGTAGACTTAAGTTATATTTTTAAAGTGTAACTTTATTTTATTCATTTTATTAATTGAACTTCTTGGTAAGAATTATTTAATGCTATTTTGATTGGTCTAAAGTTTTGCCAGTTGAGGAGTTAAAATCTTTTCATACTTGTACTCATCAAAGAGAATTTTTAATATGCCCGCAATTGTTCTTAAAAAAACAAAAAAGTAAAATTATCTCCCTTGAATCACAATTTGTTTGTTGAGTTGAATATTTAGACTGTCTTTATGAATTTTTGAAAATAAAAATATCATTACCAACTAACCAACATTATTAACTGATAATCTTATCTCATAAACTGTAAATATAAATGGTATGGGTTGCTGAAAAGTTCTCAGCTTAATCCAAATTCAAAATCTGGCTAAATAACTAAACATTTTGTTTTTAATCAGTGTCACTCCATGCAAGACAGTAAAACTACAAGACACAAGTGGTTACAGGATGTGGAAGAATTAGGAACAGAAGCATTAATAATGAGTGGGAAAGTGTATTCAGGAGGAGAGCAGATAGTGATTGAAATTGCATTTAAATTTTTGCAGATTAAAGTTGGTTGGAAAACATGGAGCCGGAAGGGAGTTCCACAAGCAAGAAGTGTAAGAAAAAAAAACTGTTGGCATAGAATTTATGGTTACATCTAGCCAGCTCAACTGTAAATTGATGAGGTCTTGATGCCAGTCTATTACAGCACTTAAATTAAAATAAAAGTTTAGGTATCATAGCAAAGAGCTCATCTGAACAATTACCATGAAAGTATTTATAGAAATGGTGCAAGGAGGCAACCTTATGATGGTAGGAAAGTGATTGAATCTAAGCTGCCAGATCAGGATGAATAATATTGCTGATTCTTTTTTGGATTTTATCAAGGAGTTCAAGGTAAATAGCAGGGGAACCAGACCATATATGGCAGAAATATTTTAAGTATGGATGAATGGTAGGCTTATAGATATGTAAGATAGATTCTGGAGAGAAAAATTGTCTTGCACAAAAAAGTAAACCAATGTTCTCAGCAGTTGACCTAACAATGGATTTGATATAGCCTTTCCAATTCATCTCAGCTGAGAACGTTAGCCCCCCCCCCTATTTTCTTTCTTTTGAAGAGTTTCTTGATTGATTTAATTTATTGACACTTGTTAGTAAAAATGTATAGGGTCATAAATTAAGGAAGCCCCAAATTGGGAACTCTAATTTAAGAATGTGTAGACAAATCTCTGTGGAATAAGTAAAAATATAAAGTAGAAATATATTTAAATTTTTATATAGTTTTATCAACGCTGAGTTTCAAGTCTGAATATTTTTGAAAGTATTTGAAATTTTAGTTTTGAAGAATGAAAATCATTCTATGGATGAGAACTTAGATATGTTAAGGCTTAACTGATTCATTTAAAACAAAAATCTTTACATGCTTTTAAATGTTATGTTTGATGAAATACATCGCTTTGATGTTTTGGCATATATCTTCAGTGATGTTTTTAGCCATAAAAAAGTTTTGGGTCTTTGAACATCATACCCCACTTCTTCATGGTGACCCAGGCAATACTGATCAGATATTGACTTGTGTGCCATCCGTCAGCTACAGCTGTTCTTATAATACATGTTACACACTGACTTGTCTTGCATTTAATAGTCCAATCATTAATAACTTTTGGTTCACAGCTTTTGCATTTATTTTTATATATATATATATATATATATATTAAAAACAGAAATTGGGGTTGTTCCAACGAGAGAAACTGGTGTAGAAGAAAAAAGTGTGTGAAGCCTTGAACATTTTGTTTGAAATGTAGATTTATTATTATTAATATTACTGACTTTTTGTATAATATATTAAGTGACCATAATGGTATTTGTGTCGCTGCACACATTTCGAGTCCAAAGTTGACTCTCTTCTGGGAATAAACTTGTGACTTTACATATCAAGATCCATTTGTCTTTCTGACAGCCAAAAAATATCGTGTATATATAAATAAGTGGTTGGTAAGGACAGAAAGTTTGTGTGTGTGTGTTGTTTCTTTTGTTTTTTTTTTTTTACTCGCTCATTAAATCTCTTCTGTTTTGGGAATCATTCACCTTTCATTGGGCTTAAGAATATTTTTACATTGACTTGCGAAATTGGATTTTGTCTTTATACTTCAAAATTGTTTTCAGTGATTTTGATTCAATTCTACAGGTCATCTAGTTTTTCGTTGGTTTTGGAATGCTATAGTATTATCGCTGAAAATAATTTTGCAAGTCAGCATAAAAAATATTCCGACGAAGTATTGGCCAAAAGGATCCTTTATTTTCCTTTTTCAAAATTCTGTGTATCAAGTCATATATATATATATATATATATATATATATATATATCGGTGACTGGCGTCTGTATAAACTGCTTATATACAAAAGACGTTAAAATTTCCCTTCTCTGATGCCATGCGCCGATGGCTTAGGGAGTGGAGACTCCGACTGACACCAAATCGGCCGAGTTTCGATCCCGGCCAAAAGCAAGTGGATATGTCTAGCCACACTGATGAGCTGTGATACAGCAAAACAGGCTTGTATGTGGATGACTAATATATATATATATATATATATATATATATATATATATATAAAACAAACGTGTGTGGGTTAGTATATAATAATATAACAAAAGTGGAGATGTAGAAAAGCTTATAAACATATTTTACTGATATGTTTTGGGTTCGACTTCCTCAGGTCAGAATGAGACACAAATGAGGGAAATGAATACATAAATATAGATGTTCAAAGTTGTTTTCTTAAGGGATTAATTTAACCTATGCTGTGAGATTATTTTTATTTAAAAAAAGAAAATAACTACTAGGATTTGTTATTGATAGACATAACATTAGCAACATACATTTCCATAGACAAAACTGTTGGTGGTAGATTCAAAGAAGAAAACAGCAATGGAAGAAAGGATTAACCATTAATTGTATGAAAACAAATAGTTGTCAGCAGACCACCTAAGGTGTGAGCTGGGTGACATAAAATCAAAAAGGTGTAGAAATTGAACCATCTGCGTGGTATTGTAAAAGACAACAGAAACCTAAGGGTACACAGAAATAGCAAAAGATACTTCTAGATATTATTCAGAGTATTTAAAGGAATCAGAAAATGGCATTAGAAACAGAAAAAATGGAAGTGCTTGTTATATAAGATCTAATGTTAAGGGAATTTCTGGAGATTTACAAAATGGATTAAGAACTGACTTTTTTTTTTTTTAATAATCATTTCACCACAAGTAAAGCAGTACTGCCACTGGTGTGCAGGGGGTTTACATAAGTGAAGAGAAAGAACAGGTCATTGGGTGTGTCAGAGAATGGGTAAGAGAATGATGGGAACACTGATGTTAAGAGAGCTGCGTGAGGATAGAGTGAAAAAAGGGGAAGAACAAGATACAAGGGTTGTTGGGGAAAGAATGCATGTCAAGGAGATAAGAGATGGTAATTGACATTGCATTTAACTTCTTGGAGATTGTAGCTATCAGGGAAGCCAGTATATGGAAAGGAGTTCCACAGGCAGGAAGTGCGAGAAAAGAAGCTGATAGTGTAGAAGTTGTAGTTACTTTTGATTGGTTTGACTGTAAAAGGGGTGGGACCTAGTTGCTAGTCTAGTAGCTTGAGTAAATTCATGCAGAGGGGTCACCAGGGAGCTAAGCTCATTGGAGCAGAAACCTGTATTTAATGTATTTGTTTGAACAGTATTTTTAATAGATACTCATATTTCTGTTTTTAATTAAACACTTATCTATCTATCTCTCTCTTTCTCTCTCTCTCTCTCTCTCTATATATATATATATATATATATATATAAAACTCTACCAACCTGAGTATTTTTATTTTTTGAGAAATTTTATGAAAATGTGTTATTTGGGAAGATTCAAACCTGCAACCCCTAACAACATAGGGGAAGCTATCAATGATCTGATTCTTCTTAACCGCTCAACCACAAATGATTTCATATATTTTCATGACAAAATTTTTCAGAAAATATTCGTGCTAGTAGAGTTATATATATCAGATTCAAGTATCTATTAAAAATACTGTTCAAACAAATAAATGAAATATCTAAAGTATATGGCATAGAATGCTGGAGGAGGAGGAGATGTGTTTCTACTGCCAAATGCAGAGAATAACTTGGGCAGTTGTGAAAGAGACAATATTAAGGAGAATAGGAACTATAAAGGAAATGATGCTTGCAATTAGAAACAGACAGCTGAAAATCTTTGAACACAATGAAGATAGAATTCTAGTTGATTTCTTTGCGTTCATTTATGCACAAATACTCTTGGGAAATGTATTAATCTGTCTCTTCCCTCCAGTTATGGGTTAAATAATAGGACAGATTGGGTTCTATAGCCTTGGCTGGCAACAAGTTTACCGGAGAAAGCAATAGCAACCTACTGCGGGATAATCTTCTGCTCAGTCAGTCATGTCTCTTTCAAGACATGATTGCCTAAAGCATATATCACATATGGCACTTGACTGACTGAAGATAGAAGTCTTGGATAATTCAATACTCATTTGGCATAATGAAGACAAAAGAAGCTGGAGAACTAATAACCTATTAGAAGAGTTTTACTGGCAGACCAATTACCACAAAGAGGAGTCATAAAGGGGCAAAAATTACTTAGCCACAGAATGTTGTGGCAAGCCATGATCATCCACATCTTGAAAACATGGTGCATAAGAGAGGCTAATCTTTTTGTGTGTGTAATTTCTCATTGTATTACAGGATAATTCCTCACACTTCAATATTCCTAATGAATGTTCCCTCCACTCCTTAAAGTTTTAGCATAGTGGCATAGTAGTTGAGTTCAGTCCATGAGCCGAGTAGTACAGAAACTGATAATTCTTTTTGTACAGATTTGTATTTAGTGAAGACAGGGATATAGCAATAACTGAGCAGTACTAGAAAAAAGAACAAGACTAGATATCCCAAGGCATGGGCAGTAGAAAGAAAACAATCTACCCTGTAAATTAGTGTTCAACTTGAAATTCTCTGAAGGTTACCTGGATCAACACACACTTGAAGAATGCTGGAAAGGGCATGTGTCAAAATGGGATAACAAAGATCTGTACATTAGTCCAAACATAAATGATAACTTTTGCCCACTAAGATATTGATACCATCTCTTATGTGTGGGGTCTGCACCAGACCCCACACATATGTTTGGAATCTGTGCTTTAAGCTAATAACCATATTTATGTTGGGTACATATGATACCGTAATGTTTTGCTAGAAATCTTGCTATTGCCCACCTTACTAAAAAAAAAAAATGATTTTTTTTTTTTTTTTTCTATAATCATATCACTCCAAGCAAGGCATTTCACTGCCACTGTTTTGCAGAGGGTTACATAGGAGGAAAGTTATGACAGGTTATAGGGTAAGAAAAGGATGAGAATACTTATGAGAGTGGAGTGGATGGAGAAAGGAGCATGGGAGGATGCAGGTTAGCCAGATAGGAGATGACTGTTGACTTTACATTTAAATTCTTGATGCCAAATTAATAGAATAATCCTCGGTCCTCTCTAGTTATTAATCTTATAGAAAGCATATGATCTATTATTAAGAGTTGTATATGAGAATTATTTTCTGAACTCAGAGAAACGGCATCTTTTTTTTTTCTTTTGAAGTGTCAAAAAATTATTGGATTTTATGTTTAACTGAAAAAAATATAAATATTGCTTAAAAGTAATATAATAATTTAATTCACAATTATTTCTTTATATGTATGAATTGATTTCATTGTCAGGGTTTATTTGAGACACATTCCACAAGCATTGTGTAGATGGTGGGAGCTTGTCCTTACTATAATCTTTAGCATATAAAAGAAACAAACTGACATACACATGTGCACCCTCAACTATAAAAGTGAATGTTCTATTACAAAATAGTGATTACACAAAATTTAATAAACTGCAAGAATTAACTCTTCTACTAAAAAAAAATTCGACAAAAAACATTAAAAAACTCTCATTAACAATGACTTTCTTAATTGTTGAACAAATTAGATGATATATTAGAAATATTAATGTAAATCAAAAAGAACATAATACTTCCTTAAATAATCCTAAACATATCAACACACTCTACTGCAATCAAATACACTCTAACTACAAAGAAGATGAAAAAATCCTTTAAAAAAACTCCTAAGTACCAATATATTCCCACTGATCCCAGTAAAAATTTATACTATACTAAATTTAATAAAACTAACTTAATCATCTGCAATAACTCTTCTCTGTCAACTAATGTTTTACAAAAGACCAACATTGTGTATCAATTTAAATGTCCTTTGGGAGGTTGTACCACTGATAAAAAAAAGTAATATATGTTGGTTTCGCAACAACATTATCAAAGAGACTTACATTACATATGTTGGATTCAAGCTCCATTTCACAACATTTAAAAGGCACATTCCTGTCCAAATTCATGTTTTAGAAAAATATTAATCAACAATACATGTATACTCCACCATGAAAATAAAAAAAACCCAAAACTTCAAATTCTTGTAGTTCTTGATATAAGAAATTACAACCAATACTAAATAAGATTAATTATGAGCCTAGCAACATTTTGAAATGTCTATAAAATACCTCAATTGTAATTCTAAAAAAATTAGTTATAACAATGTTTTAAAACACGTAAATTGTAATTATTTAAATTTATTTTTACAAATAGCATTTACATCTCTTAGATAACATTAACCTTTGAATTAACAGAAAACATTTTATGTGCATTTCCAAAAAAAAAATTAACAATTGTCAATTTTTGCCTTAGCAATTTAACTCTGAAGATGATCTTGGAGGAGATTAAATGTACTTTTGAAAATAGAAGGAATGGGGAAAAAAACTACAGCATCTTCCTTAATGAGTTTAATAAAAACATTAAGAAATTGATCTGTAAATATTCAAGTATTAAAATATATATCTTTGGATCTACAAAATTTATTTACTAATGTCCCCATCTATGAAATGATTGACATCATTATCCGTAATTTATACAATCATACCTCTCTCTGGGATGTGTGTTGTGGAGCATTGGATATCGGGGAGCCGAGTTCGAATTCCAGCTGAATTCATTGCATTCACTTACGCGCAAATATCCTTGGGAAAGGTATGAATCCGTCTATTCCTTCCAGTTATGGGTTAAATAACAGGGCAGATTGGGTTCTATAGCCATGGTCGGCAACCAGTCTACCGCAGAAAGCAATGGCAACCTACTGCGGGATAATCTTCTGCCCAGTCAGTCATGTCTCTTTCGAGACATGATCGCCCAAGCATGTATCACGTATGGCACTTAACTAACTAACCTCTCTCTCACCCATCAATATTAAACCCACTATTTAAAAAAAACCCCAAAAAAACTATTATTAGCATGCAGCATTCCAGTTACTTTTGATGACTCCCTAGATAATATTTATACTCAAATAGATGGTATTGCGATAGGATCTCTTTTAGGTCCTCTATTTTCTAATTGTTATTTAGAAAATATTTAATGATACTAATAAACTCTCCATGTATGTAAAATATATAGATATTTTTGTTTTCAATCAAATTACACAACTTGAAAACAAATTTGAAAGCCACTCCATCCTTAAATTTACATAAGAACTTACTAATAAAATTTTATTTCTTGCTGTGTTTATCGATTCCCGAACACAAATTTACTACTTCTCTATATAGGAAACCAACTAACATTAACTCACGTCTTAATTATAATAGTTAAGACTCCTAATGATATACTTAGTCAGTTAAGTGTCATACATGATACCCACTTGAGCGATCATGTCCTGAAAGAGACATGACTAAGATGGGCAGAAGATTTTCCCACAGTAGGTTGCTGTTACTTTCTGCAGTAGACTGGTTGCCAACCAAGGCTATAGGATCTGATCCATAGCTGGAGGGAGAAGCAACGGATTCATACCTTTCCCAAGGGTATTTGCACATATGTGAATGCAAGAAATTCAACTGAAATTCAAAATTGGCTCTTCAATATCTCATTCCGAGCTGATATCCACTGCCCCACAATGCACATCCCCAATGAAGTTAGCTGTTATAATAAAAGAAACTTTATCCAATGTACAAAAATGATATTTTCCAAAACCATATTCTATAAAGAATTACATAACATTAAACAAACACTTGTTAATGGACTTCCTAATTCCATCATTGAATCAACAAATTAAAATGTATCTCAGTAAACTTAATAATACCTCTAACAAAACTGATAATATTAATAACAGTGTTTGTCAAAATAAGCATAACGCTATTAACTTATACTATTGTAACCAAATACATAATAATTGCAAACATGATGAAACAACTCAAAAACATAATAGGTAGAAATGTTAAACCTGTTAATAATAATAATAAACAAATTAAGCCCCTCACATATTATGAAAAATTAAAAAAAATGACTTCATAGTTTCTAATAACCCTACAACCACACAACCAAATCCTCTACAAAAAACTAATGTAGTGCATTAATTTACATGCCTGCTCAGAGATTGTATCTCTGATACTAATAATAGACCCACTACATATATTGGTTTTACTTCAACTACACTCTCCTGTAGACTTACCCTGTCATCTTTCTGATTTTATTTCTATTAAACAACATTTCTTAGAAAAACATAGCCATGTATGTAATATCAGACAGATATTAGTCAATAACACAAAAAGACTTGCACATAGACACTGTAAAAAGAATCTTCAGATATCGGAGGCTGCCTACGTTAAAAAAAAGCAACCCACATTCTACAAAATTAAGTTTCAAACTTGTCACAGCTTATTACATGGCATCTAGACATATAGTTCTATTGTTAATATTTTGGTCTCTCACAAGGTACAACATTATAGAACTGCATCATTAATTTACGAACTGCATCTGCTATTCTGTGACCATTATCGCTGTAAAGCAATCTTCTATGTCAACATAACTGAATATCATCTTTCATGGTGAATATCTTTGTAAATGTCTATACAACCACTCTAAAGATGGCTCATGTGAGCTGGAAGCTTAGATAAAGGACCAGCATAATAAAAAAATATATAAAAACATTGAATAATTTTTGTGTTTATTTTCACCAGAAAATAAAGCTAAATATGATGTTTAGAACGGTTCATGATTAAACATTTTTTTTTTTTAATCATATCACCCCAAGCAAGGCGGTAATGCCACTGATGTGCAGGGGGCTACATAAGAGTGAGAAGATTAGAAAAGAGAAAACCAGAAACCGCATCCTAAACAGGAAACAAGGGATGAGCCTCTTCACCTGTTCAATAGATGTGGGTGGAGTGTGAACCAGGCGATAGTTTAGTCTATCTACTCCAATTAGTCTATCTACTCCAATAATAGACATACAATGTTTGTTATATATTATTATTACTTTAGAACATGTGCAACTGCTACAAACTAATACACAATTGTACATTTTGTTTTGACATTGAAAGAACAATGTCTCATCAGGTAGTTAATGATGGTAATAAACATTTTATTAAAAAAGATTTAAGAACACCACTTCCCTTTATTTTTGGATTTTTTTTTTGTACAAGGTAAAAAGATATTAAAAAAGGAGGGAAAGAAAGAATGAAGAAAAGATCAGTAAATAAGATGAGAAATCAAGAAAAGAAAGAGAAAGAGAAAGATACAGAAGAAATAGAAAGTGAAGAGGAAAATAACTCAGAAAATATAGAGAGGAAAGAGCCAATGAAAATGGTTAAGAGAGGGATATTTAAAATTTTGGCCAGAAGTGAATTTCATCAGATACATTTTTTCAAGTGAAATTTTTTAGCATTTAAAAAAAAAAAATGATGAAATCACATACACAAACAGAAAAAATTATTCATAAAATGTAAAATAAAGGATATTTAAAAAAACATAACACAAAGATATAAATTGGAAAAATAAAATAAATTAAAATTATAATTTAAAATAAAAATTAAAATAACTTATATTAAAATTAAAATAAAACGTTTATTACCATCATTATTAACTACCTGATAAGTTATTGTTCTTTCAATGTTGAAACAAAATGTACAATGTTTGCACATGTTCTAAAGTAATAATGAATAATAAATATTCATTGCTCTATTTTTATATTGAGCACTGTTTTAAATTAATGTTTTGAATATTGCAATTATTTTCTTCATTTTTCTTCATTTTGATTTGTGTGTGTATGTATATAGCTGACCGCCTGCAGTCACTCTCACACCGGCGTGACGTGGTTTCCCTGTGCCTCTTCTATAAATATTATCATGGCTTCTGCTCTGATGAACTTAAATCACTGGTGCCCCCTAGGTGTGAGTTTGCACGAGATACTAGATTGGCAACTAGGTCCCACCCTTTTACAGTGAAAACGATGAAATGTAACTGCAATTTCTACTCCAACAGCTTCTTTTCTCACACTTCCCGCCTGTGGAATTCCCTTCCGCATGCTTGCTTCCCCGACGGCTATAACCTCCAGGAGTTTAAATGTAAGATCAATAGATACTTCCTAACACACTAACCCTCCCATTCTCTCCAATTCTCCTCCTATGTACATCCTAACTCGTCTATCACCCTGTGTAACCCCCTGCGCTATAGTGGCAGTGGAATGCCTTGCTTGGGGTGACATGATTAAAAATATATATATATATATATATATATATATATAGTCATCCGCAGAAACATCTGTTTGGCTGTATCACAGCTCGTACATATATATATATATATATATATATATACATATTTTTTTTTTTTTTTTTTTTTGAAACTTAATTTTTTATGAGTTTCAGAAACATGTAATGTTTATATACATCATCATTTATCCGTCACACCCAGATGGTGCATAGGACAACAACTTTTTGTTGCTGTTTCTGTAACAATCTGGTTTTTATGGGGCAGGGTTGTTAGCCCCGCACCCAACCCCCAAGCCTGGAGGACTGGTAGACCATTCTTGGTTCTTACGTTTACAGCACCTGGTATTCCCAAATGGTCACCCATTTAAGTACTGACCAGGCTCGATGTTGCTTAACTTCGGTGATCGGACGGGAACTGGTGTATAGAACACAATATAGCTGTAGACTTTTATATACATACATTAGATATTTTCCAAAGATTGTCAGAGCTGAGGGTAGCAGGCGTAGCAGATCACTGGTGCTTCATAACTAGCTGTTTTGAGTAAATGCAGTTCATTAGCCTGGGATGGCAATCCATCTAAGAGAAGGAAAACTCTGACTTAGGAAAAATGGAGTGGTGCCCTGAAGACAGTTGGCTGTCAACACTGACAGCTTTCCACTAATTCCTGCAGCCAAGCTGGCCCCAAATGTTATGCCTTGTATTCCTTTGGATTGGATCATGTTATGGTTGGCCAGCTTCTATATACTATCACCTTGGCTTGTGCCCAGGAGAGGTTACTCCAGTCTCACCACTAAAAAGGGTGCTACCTTTTAGTTTTTTAGCAAGATAAATGCTTGTTGAGAAAGGAAAAGGTGTGTACAGAGCCAATCCTGCCCTCTGAACTTTGAATACATTTGCCCCAAAAGTACAGGTATATATCAATGGATGCAAATGAAATTGCATGTACTATCTCAGTTTTCTTTCTCAACCAGTAGTCTCTGGACTCACTAACGCACCCTGAAAGGTAGCCAGGTCTGAGGCAAGTTACCAGTAATTTATTTATTTCACTATATTTAGAAATCTTTATTTAAACAAAAATATACACACCAAGCTCACTGCAACTATAAAAATTTAATTTTATAACTTAGTCTTTAGAGTAGTAAATATGTTTGCTTAGGTTAACGTTTTTTATATATATATATATATATATATATATATATACGGTAGTCACATTTTTGTCAATCCAATGGTTAATTAGACAGAAAACGGTACCAGTGAATAGCATTCAAACTTTTGTTGTGATAGTCTTCATTTTGTGCTAAAACTTCATAAGAAAGACATAATTTCACCTCTCACAGTAGATCAGGTTAAAAAATTGCTTTTCTGCTAATACCTTGTTAAAAACCTAATAATTTTCTTGTGGACTTGAATATAATATGACTGTTTCTGAAGTTGAAAACACAGAACAAATTACACCCCAGAGTATAATATGTACCTGTGTTTCTGAAGCTGAAAACATGGAATAAATTACACCCTAGAGTATAATACGATCCTGTGTTTCTGATGCTGAAAACATAGAATAAATTACACCCTAGAGTATAATATGATCCTGTGTTTCTGATGCTGAAAACATGGAATAAATTACACCCTAGAGTATAATACGATACTGTGTTTCTGATGCTGAAAACATAGAATAAATTACACCCTTGAGTATAATACGATCCTGTGTTTCTGATGCTGAAAACATGGAATAAATTACACCCTAGAGTATAATACGATCCTGTGTTTCTGATGCTGAAAACATGGAATAAATTACACCCTTGAGTATAATACGATCCTGTGTTTCTGATGCTGAAAACATAGAATAAATTACACCCTTGAGTATAATATGACCCTATAATACAGACATACATACCTATGTGATTTTTTGTTTTGAAATGTTGTACCATATTATCCATTAAGATTTTAATGATATGTATATATTTCACTAAGAGAATTAATTTTTTTACAATATTAAAGAATAGAAATGTTTAACTATTGCATGTTTCTTCTAATTTTCATTTCAAAACTTATTTTCAAATATTTGAGGAAAGGTGTTATGTTGTAACAATAATAATATCAAAATATGATAGATCTTGTTTATTCTCTCTATTAATTTTTAAAAATCAATTTCACTGAATTTCTTGTCATTGAAATAATAGAAAAGATGTTCAATTATGCTGATTACCAAAGAGCAAATATTGGCATTCGATACCTTTTATAAACAGTTGTTAGCAACAAATTTGTGTTTTATTATCCGTTGTGCTGAGTGTATTTGTAATCTTGCTCTTTCAAATATAAGGTTATTTTTATTTTTAATTTTTTTTAAGTGGAGTAAAAATTTCTGAAACCATGTACTTGAGTGTAATAGGACCTCCCCCACCTTTTTTGAGGGGGGTAATTTTCGTTCAAACTTTTTTGTATTATGCACAAGAAAATATGGTACATTATTATTTGCATGTTGACTTTTTTCCTTATTATTGTTATTATCAAAATATTTTGACTTGTGTTCTTGGGCCTTCTTCAGATATCTGTCAATCTAAGTAACCTTCAAAGAATTTCAAACAGAAACCTTTATTTAATCTACATCGATAGACTGTTCTCATTTTGCTGTCTGGTACTCAGGCATTAATATAGCATATCTAGGTAGCCTTCGAGGAATTTCAAACTGAACACTTTATTTAATCTACATCGATAGACTGTTCTCATTTTGCTGTCTGGTACTCAGGCATTAATATATCATATCTAGGTAGCCTTCGAGGAATTTCAAACTGAACACTTTATTTAATCTACATCGATAGACTGTTCTCATTTTGCTGTCTGGTACTCAGGCATTAATATATCATATCTAGGTAGCCTTCGAGGAATTTCAAACTGAACACTTTATTTAATCTACATCGATAGACTGTTCTCATTTTGCTGTCTGGTACTCGGGCATTAATATATCATATCTAGGTAGCCTTCGAGGAATTTCAAACTGAACACTTTATTTAATCTACATCGATAGACTGTTCTCATTTTGCTGTCTGGTACTCAGGCATTAATATATCATATCTAGGTAGCCTTCGAGGAATTTCAAACTGAACACTTTATTTAATCTACATCAATAGACTGTTCTCATTTTGCTGTCTGGTACTCAGGCATTAATATATCATATCTAGGTAGCCTTCGAGGAATTTCAAACTGAACACTTTATTTAATCTACATCGATAGACTGTTCTCATTTTGCTGTCTGGTACTCAGGCATTAATATATCATATCTAGGTAGCCTTCGAGGAATTTCAAACTGAACACTTTATTTAATCTACATCGATAGACTGTTCTCATTTTGCTGTCTGGTACTCAGGCATTAATATATCATATCTAGGTAGCCTTCGAGGAATTTCAAACTGAACACTTTATTTAATCTACATCAATAGACTGTTCTCATTTTGCTGTCTGGTACTCAGGCATTAATATATCATATCTAGGTAGCCTTCGAGGAATTTCAAACTGAACACTTTATTTAATCTACATCGATAGACTGTTCTCATTTTGCTGTCTGGTACTCAGGCATTAATATATCATATCTAGGTAGCCTTCGAGGAATTTCAAACTGAACACTTTATTTAATCTACATCGATAGACTGTTCTCATTTTGCTGTCTGGTACTCAGGCATTAATATATCATATCTAGGTAGCCTTCGAGGAATTTCAAACTGAACACTTTATTTAATCTCTGGGGCTTGATTATCATTCTTCTGGCCATGCTTAGGGATATTCAGTCTTGTTATTTAGTACTGTTCAAGTATTGCTACCCCTGTGTTCAAGTATGCACTACCCACGCGGGCAGTAACCTAGTTATTAAAGTGTTGGTTTTTGAATTTGGAAATGTGAGTTCAATCTCTGGACCTGTGTTGTATACTTACCTATATATAGGAATGGAATATTCCTATCCTTTTTAAATACATGAACACTATTGGAGTTAAAAGGAGTAGAGGAGAGTGATTATACTGACTAGCAGTTACTAGTATTGTATCTACTTCAGGCAGCATGCGAATCTTGTATTTGTTGACATACTATTATTCCAACTTTTGTTTTGTTGATTATTCATGCAGTAATCATTTTAGGGTAACAACAGCCTCTTATAACAGAATCAAAACTTTGAGAAAACAGGGCAAGCAATAAATGAGCATGATTTAAAAAATCTAATTTGAAGAGCTTTTCTTAAACATGGACAGCAGAATGAGAACAATCAAACCCTATAGATTAAATAAAGTGTTTAATTAAAATTCTCTGAAAGTTACCTGCGTGAAAAAGAGCCAAATTGCTGAGATAATAACAACAAAGATGAGGACATTAGTCCAAGTGTAAATGATGTAAATAACTTCTCATCCCAGAAATTCAGTCAGAAACTACTGTTGGACCTTCTTCAGGCATCTTTTTTTTATAAGATGATTACTGATGAATATTGAATGGAATCCTTTCTTTCATTGACTTGTGGGCATACCTATGATCACCAATGTCAAACTTGGTCAGTACCTAGATGGGTGACCACTTGGGATTACTAGGAGCTGTTATAATGGATAACAAGTCAGAATTGGAAGTTAGGGAGGTGAGTTCTAATTCCAGTTGGGTTTGTTATATTCACTTATGTGCAAATAATCTTGGAGATTGTTTGAATCCACCTCTTCTCTCTCCATGTATGAGTTAATTAGTAGAACTTGTATCAGTAAATTCATTGCTATCTCCAAAAACATTTCCCCAAAAATATCTTAAATATTTTCTGGTATTAAATAGCCTGCAAAAGTTAAGCCATAAAACATATCAATCAATCAATTTTTTCTCATCCAGTAGGGAGGGGATATTATTTACATTGTTTATCAATGTGTACTTTAATTTCACAATTTCAATTAAAATCTTTCGTCTTTTCTTACAGGTGATATTTAGTGGCCATGCTGAAGATGTAATCTTAAATACTGCTGGCAATACTGAGTAAGTATTGTACCTGACAATACAGTGTAAAATCAGTTCTCGAATTTTTAAGAGTTATTGAACTTAACTGTTATTTACAAAAATCAAATTAGAAACTGTGCTTACATCATTGATATCTGCATATTTTTTTCATTTTTTTGAATTTTAAAAATCTTTGAACTTTTTTTTGTGGTTGGTGTTCTTTCTTAAATAAATGATAAATGGATATATCTGTCTATATTTCTGAGATAAGGTATTGTAACTATTTACATTGTGTTATATACCCCTTTTTGTTGGGTATTAAATCTGCAACTAATTTGACGAGTATATACTTCTGTGAAGATAATGCTGCATCAAGTTGTCATCTCTCACATGTGTCCTTACGTAACTTAACAATTTGGTGAGAATCTGTTTGAACTGAATTCTGATTATGTTCTTCACGTAAGATTAATTGAAATATGCTGCAATTAAAATGACTTCAAAATGACTGTTTTTCTCTCAACTGACATATAAACAAAAATATTCATATTTTTATTTGCTTTTATGTTCTTTTTAACACAGCGATGACTTGGCCATGGAATGAGAGGTTTGGTCAGGTTGGATCTTATGGTATTACACGCACATTGAGTCAGCACACCCTTGTTGGGGTAGTCAGCCAGCCACTGGCTGGCTGCTGTTTGCAGCTCTCCAAATGATAAACTAAAATTAAACTGACTGTGACAGCTGATGTTACTTAAAAAAGTTGTCCTCATTGACACCTGTAGCTTTCAATGCATTCTGTCTTGGGTGCTGACCAATTCTCTTGGCCCTGTTCATCAAAACAAATTTCTAGCTCAACATCTGTGTTGCTCAGGGCAAAATACACTTCTTGGCTAAATTCCACACTGACCAAGGCATTATACAACATGTTGTCCAAACTGTTTTCCTCATCTTAATTGTCATATTCATGATGTTTCGGTTGTTGTATGCTCCAACCTTGTTCAGAATAACCAAAACACCATGAATATGACAAAGATGAGGACAACAATCCAGACAATGTAAATAAATAGATACATATTTTTATTCTTCTATGTGACATATGTCTTCAGGACATGAGTAGTCATGGCTCTCTACAATATCTTTTGTGGCTTATTGATTTGTTTTTTGCTCTCTCTCCTAATCCCTGTTTTGCTAACCAATCACACAAGCTTGTTTGTTACATTATTAATTTTTTCTTTGTCTCTCTTGCTCTCAATATATTCTCTAAATGTTAAATTATCCAAGCCTTCTTTATGTATTCGAGAAATTTCAATTCTTTCTTTCTAAGTATAAATGTCCTTTTTGTTTCCATTCTCCCTAAAACTTCTTTGTTACACAGATGTTCAATACAAGGAATTTTCTGCATTCTTCTGTAGAACCACATTTCAGTTGCTTCAAGTTTCTTCATCTGTGTGGATATTGCATAGTATTCACTGCTGTAGAGGAGGACTAATCTAATCCAATCTAAACTTATTTATAAATGGAACTTTGTGTTTGTGTGTGTGTTCGTTACCTATAGACTCTGAAACGGCTGAACCGATTTTCTTGAAAATTTACACAGTTATACTATAAGCGTCTGCGAGTGCTCTTAGCTAGGTTTTGTATTAAGGAACCCCGGATAAATATCAATAATCGATAATTGGGTTATAGAAGAAGTGGTCCAATTTTAATCAAATTTGATACACTCATAGACAAAGACATAAGAAATGATATTCAGAAATTTCAAGGTTGCAGTTCTTACAATAGTGCAGAAAATCAATTTTATATATAATTCAGTTTACGACGAAAAAAACTTATTTGATATCGACACCAGGAAATCAAAATTTGACTTACATCCATCCATTTTTCTTTCAGTCTACGATTTTGTTTTAACTGGAAACAACTATTGCTTTTTAGTCTTTCCTGTCAATGTCCAAAGAGTCTGAGCTCCAGGACTATGGATTAGTTTTAAAGCTTTCATTACACTCTAGCAACGCCGGGCTATACTACTAGTATTACATAACAGTGAAAAACTCTTTTCTTTGTTGCTGCAATGAGATTTTCCTGTTTCTTAAGACTTTACTTTGCTTTTGGAAGGCACTTTCACTATTCCAAATACATTTTGGTGTTGCATTTCCATACTCTGAGAAAACACTTTAAAGATACTTAAATTTTTATACATTCTTTATTTTTGGCATCTCCAATTTATATTTTTGTATCTTGGGCAATTCTTTTTGCTGAAAACTAGTGAGAAGGCACATCCTTGTCTTAGGACCCTTTCTATTTTTGTGCATTTACTGAATTCATCTTCTAGCCATGTCTAGGAAGTTTGCTCTTAGTATAGGTTCTGGATTATTCTAGTCAGTCAGTTAATTGCCATATGTGATACACGCTTGGGCGATCATGTCTCGAAAGAGTCATGACTGACTGGGCAGAAGATTATCCCGCAGTAGGTCGCCATTGCTTTCTGCAGTAGACTGGTTGCCAGCCAAGGCTATAGAACCCAATCTGTCCTGTTATTTAACCCACAACTGGAAGGAAGAGATGGATTAATACCTTTCCCAAGGGTATTTACGCGTAAGTGAATGCAGTGAATATCAACTGGAATTCGAACTCGGGTCTCCGATTTCTCTTTCCGAGCCAATATCCACTGGACCACCACGCACATCCACGCACATTATACTAGTATCCTTCCTAAATATGTCTAGGTTACCTAGTAGTTCAGGCATTTTTTGTGTAGTATTTTATCAAATGCTTTTGCATAATCTATAATCTAGATGTATAATCTATATGTCTTTTTGCATTTTTATTACTCTTTCTGATATCATTCTGAGCATAAATATTACATTCTTTGTTCCAGTGTCTTTAACAAAACTGCACTGTTTGTATTTTTATTATGAATATACTGGACTATTTAAGCATTGCCAATACATCAAATAAAAAAAAAGTTGTGAAACTAAGCTTAACTGGCAATCTTTATAAAATTTGGATTTTATCTTTTTAAACACTAGGGAAGGATCCCATGTGTTATGTTGTCCCTGGGTCTCCATGCTACTATATAAAATAGTTTCAACAAAAAGGGCAATTTCTTTTTTTTTTTTTTTTTTTTTTCATTTTATTAGGAGTGGTGGTGTCTTGGATTCTAAGATGAAGTAGAAGGAACAATGTCACATTAATGCATCTTGCATGTTGGTGCAGTGTCCCTCCACAGGTGGTATTAGCTGGTCATTAACCTGGGTATGGGAGGTGTCTTGATGCTTCAGAATTCTGGCACTTCTCTGTTGAATTTGTACCATTTTGGACTTACATTCAGAACCCAAACAAAGGCAGTCCATCGCTGTCAGAATATCATGTCCACAAGGCACTCTGGTCAATTGTTAACCATTCTTGCTCTGGCCTTTGCATTCAGTTACACAAAGGCTAACTAATTTGCTGAAAAAAAAAAAAGTGGGTGTGTGGAAAAAATTCTTTAATGAATTTTGTTTATGGTGATTTTCTTTTTCTTCTGTAAAAGCTTAAATATTTTGGCATGTTAGACCTTTCTCCTGTTTACATTTAATATTATGGTATTATACAGCTAAGTAAAACTATTAGTAGTATACAGCATCTTGGTAGCTTACCAACTATCTCATCTTCTAATATAAAACCTATTGAAATATTTTCTAGGGGAATGTTACTGGTTTGGTTTTGGTTGCATTGAATTTTACAGGCCAGCCCCTCATCCAGTGAGCCACATGGGCCAGGTTAGTGGAAAGGTCAGCTGCCTGGTTCTGGTCATGCAGATTTTTGGAGGTGCCTCTTTAGACTGTTGTATCATCTGTATAGATATACTAGTGTATACTTTTAAACTGCCTTGCTCAAGGATTGAAATTCTGATAGGAATGAACAAACTTGCTGGCAAGTACCACCATCTTTATGTGATACGATAACTAGGCATATATTAAGGTGGATTTGTAAAATATGTATTTTATTATAATAGATTAAGAATAGAAAATGGTTAAGAATAGAAAAATAGTTTAAAAACATGTTTCGTTTAACAAAAGTACTACGTGAAAAAGAAAAGGAAAAAAAAATGCTTTTTCTTTTATAAGTAAATTTAAAATATTTGACTAAGTGATTTGATGTGATAGGTGACCAGATCAAAAACTGTCTTTACTTTATCTTGACCACACATTAAGAAAATAAAGAAAAGATAATAGAATTTTCCCCTTTCTCCAGGCAATAAAAAAATGCCTGGTAAAGTGTCAGGGTTATAAAAACATCCAACGGCCTTCACACAAAGCTTTATTAAGATAAAAAGATAAAAAAAATCCTGGAAAATATGTTGTTGGAGGCTAAGTGCAGAAATTTTGGACTTACAGTCACCAATGCTTATCTTTTGTTTTAAGCCAGTGGTCTAGTGAACTTCCGATTATTTCAATATAAATACAAGTGATTTTTCAGAGCTGAACAGTTCAGCCAGGCATGTACTTGAAGAAGTTACGTGTGTCAGGCACACTGAAGAAGGGGAAACTCTGTTCGTCTGAGTTGGTCGATTCGGCATTTGATCTCCATTAATTAGAGTTAAAGCTGAGTTTCACATCGCCTGCCCCAACTGCAAGACTAACTCTGAACGAAATAAAGCATTGATTAAACTCATCCAAGTTGTGGAAGTTCGTTCCTTCAATAGTCTATCTTGTACCCCCAGCTTGAGACTTCGACTTTTTCAATCAACCCCTGGCAACATCACAGCGTGGAGAACGGCCGCCGGAGAAATTGTTCGGACCTCCATCTGGGGTGTTACATTTATCCACTAGCCACTTATTGTTCTGTAGCAATAACAGTATATAATGAAGGAGGGCTTGGAGAATTTGACCCTCACAGAGCATAATGAGGGTAGTAGACATGATTTTCTTAGCGCCATTTAGATGTGACACAAGGCCGAAAGTATGGGGTACCCACTGAGGATCAAACTCAATACACAGTTCTAACAGGTTTGGGTGAGACAAGTTTGCTAACCATTACACCTTGACAAGGTGCTCAAATGATTTTCTAAGCATAGCTTAGATGTGACACAAGGCTGACAGAATGAGGCACTCAGTGAGGATTAAATTCACTATTTAATTGCAATTGTTCTAGAAAGATAAGCTTGCCAACCATTACACCATGTTGAAGTGCCCTGATTGTCACTTAGATTTGGCACAAGGCAGAAAGTATGGTGCACCTAGTGAGGATCAAACTCACTACTCAGTTGTAATGATTCTATCAAAACAAGCTTGTTAACTATTACATCACAATGAGGTGTCGATATCAAGGGTAGTAGAAATAGGATAAGGCATCAGGCCACCTACTTAATGGGCTTGTGTGAATGGATGATAGGAGAGAGAGAGAAATGCTGGTAAGGGCCACAATGGATAGGAAGCTGTAGAGAGCCATGATAACTCGCGTCCAAAAGGGACACAGCTTCTAGATGATGAAGCATTGACAAAGATGCTCTAAAAAAAATAATCAGAAAAGTTATTAAATAGTCACAAAAGGTCACTCTGAAATTCTTTTTTATTACTTGTCACAGGTGTACCGTTTCTGAATTTGTTTATTATTAATTATTCATGAAGTAAGATCTTACAACCTCTTACCAACTCTATTTGCATGAAGTGATTTTTGTTTCTTTTTCCTCTTTATTGAAAAGTGGTCCCAACTGTGTATAACTTGTCTACAGTCCCTGTACAAGTGGTCATTGACCATATATGCTGCCTACTTAATGCGTCTACTTCATTCCCAGCTGTGTTCTCTTAAGAGTAGGCCCTTCTCTGGTTTAGCTTTTTAATTGACAATGATTTACATCATAGATTAACATCATTGAGAGAATAGACAATTTGAGAAATACAATTATTTTGTAAAATCTTAATTGTTGAATTTTTCTATTTAAGAATTTTGCATGATCTGAGGAAGGCACTCTTCTCTCTGGAAGATAATTTTAATCCCTCAAAAAGATTCTTTCCTGACAATACAGTGTAAAATCAATTCTTGAATTTTTAAGAGTTATTGAACTTAATTGTTATTTACAAAAATCAAATTTGAAGCTGCTTACATCATTGATATCTGCTTATTTTTTTTCTAATTTTCTGAATTTTAAAAAACTTTTCTTTAACTTTTTTTTTGTGGTGTGGGTTCCTTCTTAAATGAAAAATAAATGGATATATCTGTCTTTATTTCTGAGGTAAGGTATTGTAATTATTTACATTGTTCAAACTTGTCCTCATATTTATTGTTATATTTATGATGTTTCAGTTGTTAAATGCTCCAACCTTCTTTAGAATGACAAAAACATGAATATAACAAAAATGAGTACAACAACCCAGACAGTGTAAATAGTGTAAATAAATGGATATATATTTTTATTCCAGTGTTAATACTTATAATATTAAAAAAATATATATCTAAAGCTTACTTCTTGTATAATATGAATCGAGTAAATTTTTGTCTGGGAACCAATTGTAATAGTACATTTATTATCCTTACTATTAATCATATGTCGTGGTTAGGAATAACTTTGAAGTACACTAACATGCAACAATGACCAATGCAAGAGGCAGCTGAGCCTAAAATTGAGTAGTATTGAAAAAAAAGTAATATCGTGCAAATATCAAATGATAATCCATCTAGAATTTTTAAAATGTAATGAAACACTAAATGCACATTGATATGTTCAGCAGGTGCAACATATCCATAAAAGTTTAAGGAAAAATATTGTCCTTCGTAATAATGCAAGGCCACTTAGAACAATAACAACACAGGGAAAATTTAGGAGCTCATTTGGTTTGTTCTTTCTCCACTGGTCATATTCACCAGACCTTGCAACAGCCAACTACCTTTTTGATCACTGCAATGTGCTTTGATGGGGAAAATTTCCTCTTATGAAAATGAAATTCAATAGTTTGTTGAAAACTGTTTTATATCAAAACCTGTGGCGTTTTTCACAAAATGTATTGGAGATCTGCCTTATAAGTGACAACAAGTCATCTTCTCTATTATAAAAAAGACTTGCATATTTGTGTGTGTGTATGTGTGTTTGTATATATATATATATATATATATATATATATATATATATATATATATATATAATGTAGTACACTTGGTATGTAATCCGGGTAAATTCAAAGGAGACGAACTTGAGAGAACTCAATGTTAAATGCATTTATTTAACAGAGTAATATTTTATATAACGGATTTTTAATTAGTTTGGATTATACATATTTTGCCGCTCTTGTGTTCTTGGCGCGGCTCTTCAGATCCAAATGGTACAACAGTGGGTAATCGAAATATCACCCCCCCCCCCCCAAAAAAAAAAAAAAAAAATTAAAAGGAATTTTCGGGGGTGGGTGGTGTGATATTTCATTATATATTTATTTTCCCTTCCATGCTAATGAAGAGAGAGAGACAATAGTGAGGTAGTGTTGGCTCAGTTCATTCTCTTTACTACCAGTTATGAAAACTCTTGCCACATGTTTGCTCTTTAACAGTGGCTTATTATTTTATTTTTTTGCAATAATTGTTTTTGAGCAGTAAAGAAAATATATATATATGTATATATATATATATATATCCACTCTCTATTATAATAAAGACTGTTTGTGTGTGTGTATATATATATATATATATATATATATATATATATATATATATAATAATCCTCTCAAATATTTTGCTGTCACTTTTGATGCCAGGGGTACATTTCTTGCAAATAGTTGTGGATATGTAATTGAATAAAATGTAATTGGACTTTAATTTTTGAGGAATAAAATTGATAAAAAAAATTATTTATGACTCAATCTAATAAATTCTTCAAAAGTTTAATAAATGGGTTTATTTAGCACAAGGACATAACTATTTAATTTAATTATAATGTCATGTTGCACAGTTTTGGAGCTATGTAGACTGGTCTATATGTTAAAATATGTATATGGGAAAAATTTATTTTGGTAATTTTCTAGGCCATGATACTTGTCAGGATTGAAAAATATTGATTTATCATTTTAAAAGGAGTTTTATTGATAATACTGATATAATCAAATCAATCCGTAACTTTTATCTAAAGGTTTTTTTTTTCTGAGATAATTTATGAAGAGTTATCTTATTATAGTTTAGAACTTAATCATTTGATATTCTTTGTTTTGTTGATATTTTTACTATTGATACAGATGTGGGTAGTCTAATGCTTAATGGTACAGAAAATGGAATAAGTATACCAATTTCTAATTCTGGCTACTGATGTCCTTGGAAAAGATATATTTTTTTTCTCTGGCTATGAGTAAAATGGCATGTCAAACTTGATTGCCCACCAGTCTGGGGTTATGCCAACTCTTAATTCAAAATCAAGAGTGGAATTTCCCTCTCCAAACAACAAAAAACTAACAAACTAAATGACTGATCAGATCCACAAACTCTTACTTTTTACTACTAATTTCTTTTTTTGAATTTTTTCTTTTTTAATGACTTTGTAATTTAAGGAATAATAGTTGAAAATAGTTTAGTCAGATCAGCGATTCTCTCTCAAACTTTATAATGTATAAGTCAGCACTACTTATGTCTTGTTAATTGGAAAGGTGGTCATCAGGGATGACTTTCATCCACGTCTGCCTGAGAGTCTGTTAAATACGAATGATTTAAATTTTTTCACATTCCTATGGTGACTTTTAACAGTTAATTGGATCTTATTACTGAGAAGATAATGTGAGCATTTCTCTGTATATGGTTTTTTTTCTGTATATGGTTTTCCATCCTATATTTTTATGCATCTTTGACTATAGCTTTTTCTCAGTGGGGATTGATAATGACTACATTAAATTAGATAAGAAAAATTGATACATTTTGTAATTTTGATATTTTGGGATATTAATCTTATTTAATGTTTTTGGCTGAGACATTCTTAGGTGTATCACAGTACATCACAGTACACATTCTGGAATTAAGTTCATTTATGGAAGATTAGAAAATTGAAAGAGGCTGCATACATGAACTTGAAAGAATCAGGCCATATGCTTTTTTTTTTTTTTAAATCAAGAAAAGATTAGAAAGGAATCATAGTTATAAGTTGGTTCAATCAATATATTTGCTACTATTTTTCCTTGTTTCATAATTTTCTATGTTATAAAAAAGACTCAAGTGTACAGTTCAGTGTATATATTGTAAACCCGAGGAAAGCAAAGAAAAATGCCAATATAGAAACAAAAGAATGAGAATTACATTTTGGATAGGATTTTTTTTTCCTTTTTTCTTTTTCCTTTTTTCTTTTTCCTTTTTCCTTTTTCCTTTTTCCTTTTTCCTTTTTTCTTTTTCCTTTTTTCTTTTTCCTTTTTTCTTTTTCCTTTTTTCTTTTTCCTTTTTTCTTTTTCCTTTTTTCTTTTTCCTTTTTTCTTTTTCCTTTTTTCTTTTTCCTTTTTTCTTTTTTCTTTTTCCTTTTTTCTTTTTTCTTTTTTCTTTTTCCTTTTTTCTTTTTCCTTTTTTCTTTTTCCTTTTTCCTTTTTTCTTTTATCTTTTTCTTTTTTCTTTTTCCCTTTTTCTTTTTGCTATTTTTCTTTTTTTCTTTTTCGTTTTCCTTTTTTCGTTTTGTTGTTTATTTATTTATTTTCCAACATTCAAAATCATAATTATTAGTTTTGACTAGTATTTACTTTCATCATAATTTAACTACTAGTATAAAAACAAATGTGGGGCTGAGAGAGGCTGGCTTTGATGGATGTTAAGTTAGATTTAATCTCTTGCAACCTGTAGGGCACTTGTAACTTAATCAATTAGATCTGCTGGTGTGTTCAACCATGCTTCTTTGAATTAAAAATGATGTGAGTTTGTCTTGCTGCAAGCCTCTTTTATTTCTGATTTATACTGACAAGCTCTACCTGAGTAAAAACCTCACATCCCAAAACCTCTCATTTTAGCTCTGATTCTTTGGCATTTTGAAGAAATAAAATTCATTTTTCTCAATTCACAAAAGTTTGGAGATATTTTAAACTGAATTTCAAACACAAGTTTTTAAATTCACAAAGTTCTTGTGTTAATTTAAAGTCAAGATAAATTAAAAACTATTAAAATCACTAATTTTTTTTTCAGTTATTTTAAAATTTTCATTTTTAACTGTTCTCTCCTCATCCAGGTATATCTGGATATTCAAGCGCCAAATGAAGAATGATTTTGATATCAAAAAGTTATGTGTCTATGTAGAGCAAGTGTGGCCCAAGTTATGGGGTTTTTAGACACATGAATGGAGAGACAGAATTTGCTATTTATTTATTTATTTAGAAGAAGAATACCGATTCAGATAAACATTCTGCCAAGAATTTTTATGATTTTAATAAACTGAAGAAATTAATATGAAATAAATTATTTGAAAAATAATTAATCTGTAGATCACTGGTGCCGCCTAAGCACGAATTTACACGAGATACTAGATTAGCAACTAGGTCCCACCCTTTTACAGTTAAACAGATAAGATGTAACCGTAAATTCTACTCCAACAGATTCTTTTCTTGCGCTTCCC
Source organism: Ascarosepion bandense (assembly GCA_037127315.1). Lineage (NCBI taxonomy): Eukaryota > Metazoa > Mollusca > Cephalopoda > Sepiida > Sepiidae > Ascarosepion > Ascarosepion bandense. The sequence goes on along the minus strand of JBBBDQ010000823.1, from coordinate 3,386,368 downwards.
GCCTGTGGAACTCCCTTCCACAAGTTTGCTTTCCCGACAGCTACAATCTCCAGGTGTTTAAATGTAGGGTCAATAGACACCTCCTATCACCCTAACTCCCAATTATTCTCAGAACACTCTCATCTACCCAACCCTCATTCTCGGTATCCTTACCCGCCTATCACCCACCCTCTGACATTTCCTATATTTAATCATCTTTTCTCCACTCTATGTAGCCCCCTGCGCAGTAGTGGCAGTGACATGCCTTGCTCAGGGTGAAACGCTTATAAAAAAAAAAAAAAAATCAAATATGCAGTGTGCCATGGAGGGGGTGGATTGAAGAAATTAAATTGTGCAGGTTCTTTTATTTGGTACACTTCTATTTTTACTGCTTTTAATTCAATATAAGAATGTAAGAAGTGAATTTACTTAATTTTTGAGTAATTGTTTTTGTTTATTTATTTTTAAGACTTCCCATTGAGAAAAGAGTAGCTGCTCAAAAACTTTGTACTCTTGTTGATCTCATTAACCAGGTAAGACAGTTCTTTGTGTGAATGAAAGACATTCTTGTAATTAAACCTACCTTTTTAATGATGTAACCATTTGTTGTGTTCCCAAATTAGTTGAACTAATGTTGTATATTACTCTTGGAAAAAAAACAAGGAACACATGTGTATCAAAATATAATCTTATATATTTTTATTCTTCATTGGTGATGCTTGTGTGGAGCAGGAGCACAGCTGGGGAGGAGATCACATGTACGAAGGGGGTCATCGAGAGTCATAAGCCAAAAGCCAGCAGGAGTTCTCTGTTTTTAGCCCAAAATTCTAGACCTTGTATAGTCTTATTTTTTGCCTTCTTGGGTTGTCGTTTTGTTGATGTCATCCATGGCCAGCTATATCTGTCAATCACCTTGGTTTTTGGTTGACTTTTGTCTGTGGTCAGATATATCTGTCAACCATGTCATTCACAGCTGGATATATCTATTAACCATCCTTGTCCTTTGTTGACCTCACTCATGACAGATGTACCTATCAATTACCCTGCCGTTCAAGGTAATCTATTACACTAATCCATACTTAAATATTTGTCTATATTTCTGAGATGAGGTAGTTTTTACACTATTTACATTTTTCAGACCATTGTCCACATCTTGGTTGCCATTTGTATGATGTTTTGGCCGTTGTATGCTCCAGGCTTCTTCAGGCACTAGAAATTTTGAACTAAACTCTTTATTATGATCACTGGGGTATATCATTCTCATTTCTTATGCAAAGCCTCTTTTGGTAATCCTTAAGGACACCTGGTCCAGTGGATATAGATGTTGGTTAGTTCCAGTAACTTGACCCAAAGAGTTGTGAGTTTAATACCAGGCTACAGCAGTGATGAACAATTAACTTAGAGAGTTGGGTTAGAGGGAGATAACTCATGATTACCAGAAGAGGCTTTGTACAAGGAATGAGAATAATATAGCCTAGTGTTCATAATAAGGGGTTTGGTTTGAAATTCCAAGCACTTGAAGAAGGCCAGAGTATACAACTGCTGAAACCTCATACAAATGCCAACCAAGATGAGGACAGTAGTCTGAATAATGTAAATAGTGTTATACATACTTGATGTGTTTTTGAGTGGGGACAGACCAGAAAAATATGTACAAAAATTCTCAAACTAAACTTTTAATTTCTGTTTGAATTTCTGGAATCAGAAGTTATCATTATTTACATTTGGACTATTGTCCTCATTTTTGTTGTTGTCATCAGAATGTTTTGGCTATTGTACCCTTCGGCTTTCATCAGGTATATATCAATCCAGGTAACATACAGAGAATTCTTAACTGAATCGTTTATTCTATGAAACAATAGCCTTGTGAACTAAAGCATTGGATATAGTAATTTTGAGTTCAATCTCTGAGCTTGAGTACTGTATGAAACAGCAGTAACTGAATAGCACTAAAAATAAGAATTATATGAGATATCTCGAGACATGAGCATTGGAACAAGAACAGTCTTTGCCTGGCAATTAAATAAAGGGTTCAATTTGGAATTCCTTGTAGCTTACCTGGAATGATATAAACTTGATGATGGTCGGTGAGTACAATGGCTGAAACATAACAGCAACAAAGATGAGGATAATAGTCTGAGTGTAAATAATGGACTCTTCATATTGAAAAGTTTTGCACAGGAATATTGTAAAACTGATAAATCCTAAAATCCAAATATTATTTAACTTTCACCATCTCGTTAAAGTTACTTGGTACACACAATGGAAACTGATGAGACTGCTTTTATAAATGTCTCATGCCAAGGCCAGACAACTAGGTACATCATTTGGTTAAAAGAATAATTTATTTTAAATATTATTTTAATATTTTGAATCCTTAATCTTTGGATACACCTTCAACACTTTTTCTTGCAATAACCAGCATACATCTGTGTCTTCTACTCACCTTATTTTTGTTGGTTGAATTTATTGTAAATTACATTACAAAATGGGGCAGGAAATGCATTGCCGTTGTGCCTTATGGTCAAACTAACTTTTTTAATAGCCACATGTTGTATGAACAGAATAGTGGTGGTTCCCACATCCACCAAGAATAAATGTTCTTGTAGGGTAGGTGTCATTTTATTCCTAGTATAGATTTGTCCTATAGTCAAATATGACAAACATGGACAAACTTTTCTCCAGTTAGACAAAGTGTCAAAGGAATGTTTTTTTTTTTTTTCATCAATCAGTTAAGTGCCATACATGATACATGTTTGAGTGAGCATGTCTTGAAAAAGACATGACTGACTGGGCAGAAGATTTTCCTGCAGTAGGTTGCCATTACTTTCTGCAGTGAACTGGATGTCAACCAAGACTACAGAACCCATTATGCCTTCCTATTTAATCCATAGTTGGAGGGAAAAGAAACCAATTAATGCAGTTCCTAATGGTATTTGTAGTAAGTGAATGCAACAAATTCAATTAGAATTTGAACTTGGCTTTTCGATTTCTGGTTCTGAGCCGATATCCACTGCGCTTCAGTGCACATCACAGGTCTTTTTTAACTGCCTTCACTCTTTGGTGATGTTTGTTTTTAAAAAAAGCAATGATTAGAATTGGAATAAAAGCTAAACATATGACGAAGGTGAATTTATACATTTTTTTTTTATTTTTGAGAATTTACAACAAATATATTAAACACTATTAGATGATTTATTTGCAGCATTCTAAAAACTAATGCAATTAGTCAGTTAAGTGCCATACGTGAAACACGCTTGGGCGATCATGTCTCTTTCGAGACATGACTGACTGGGCAGAAGATTATCCCGCAGTAGGTTGCCATTGCTTTCTGCAGTAGAATGGTTACCAGCCAAGGCTACAGAACCCAATCTGTCCTGTTATTTAACCCATAACTGTAAGGAAGAGATGGATTAATACCTTTCCCAAGGGTATTTGTGCGTAAGTGAATGCAATGAATTCAACTGGAATTCGAAATGCAATTAGTACTAATGCAATATTTATCATTTAACAATTTATAGAAATGTGAAAATTTTTTTAATAATAAATTTATAAACCTTTACTAATTATTAAAAGATGTAAACTCTAAAGAAATCCTTATTATTTACCATTTTATAAAGTTTGAATCAACTGACAATTAGTTGATGTTTTATCAACTATTCCAATAAATAATATAGTAGTGTATAAACAAACAATCTAATAAATGAATAGTGTTTATTTTTGTTGTTTATTCTCAAGAATAAAGAAAATGAATAGATTCACTTTCATATGTTTTATTACAATTCCAATCATCGCTTTTTAAAAGCAAACATTGCCAAAGAGTGACTGTAATGTAAAAGAAAAAAAAAAGTATCATGGGGGAAAAACTTTTTTTTTTTTGACACTTACAATATTCTCAGTCGACAATAATACATTAACTGTTTCATTTTGGTTTAACATTTCATCATAGATGACACTCTTCATATCTTGCTAAACATGGAGCATAGCTTTTTGGGGCAGGGGTATTCTTGGTTTGGAGAGAGGTTTTTTTATTTATTTATTTTATTTTTTATTTTTTTAGTGAGTGCTAACCATAGTTGATTTTGTTGGATATAATTATAGAGAGCCCACTTTTCATTACTGGGGATAATTTTACCCAGGAAAGGTTCAGTAGTAATTCTACTCTTCAATGACTAGCATAGGGCAACCCTTTGCTATTGCTGATAATCAGGAAGGCGATTGACCCACTAACAAAACATTCATTAAAATTCATAAAGGTATTTTATGTTTGAAGTGTAACTTGTATTGAACTGTTTCACTAATTGTTGTTTAATTTCCTGGAAGATTTTATTGAACACTGATTTGCAAGAGCTCTATATTGACAGAACATGGTCATTCAAATTGAAGGAAATCTTTTAGAGAATTTCCCTGATTGAAACTAGCCAAACCATTTCTGACATGTCTGTCATTTAAAGCTTCATTTCAATAGACAGAATAAATATTTGTTGCTGCTTCTATTTCTGAAGAGCCCTTTTTGAATTCATACAATTTACTGTCTGACCAAATTTTTTTTAAAGGGTTAAAAATAATAAAAAAATTATCCATTCTGATTTTACGTAGTCTACAAAGAAAGAACATTAATTATAATGTAAAAACTAATGGTTATTTTACTGTAAGTATTGAAAAAGTACCCTCAAAGTAATTCTCTCAAAAATGTAACTAGACTTTCTTTGCATAAGAATAATTTGCTTTAAAATGTTAATTCTTTTCTTGTAAATTTGGTCCTGCTATGTGACCAAAGCTTCATTTAACTGGAACTCTTTTGTGTTTATCTTCAGGGTTTTGAAATTTTAATATTAATGTCAAGTAAAAAATAATAAGTCTGTATAAAACATTACATAAAAGTTTTGAAAATATGCAAACAGATTTTATAGATTACTAAACCCAACTGTCTTTAATACTAGTTTACGAAATAAAAACTTGAATTTTATTTTAAGACCAATAATTCCTTTCCTGATCTAATTTTGTAATTTTTGCAGTTATACAATTTGTTCACATAAACTATTCTGAAATAATCAGAGAAACATTGCAGTCTTGTGTCAATTTTTGTCTTGTTTCTATATTTACCTTATTCCTTTGATATATGATGAGGTGCTGAAATGTTCATGGTCCAACCAAGAAGGGATTACAAAAACAAATTCTAATATTTGGTCAAATTTTGAAGTGAGTTTGTCCAAGAGCTCTTCAGTACCTTCTCATAATACATGCTGTAAATTTTGTTTTCTTATGTATGTATATATATATATATATATATATATATATATATATATATATAATGACTATGCATAAATCTGTTTTAGGCTGTAGGTGATTCGATCTCAGACATGTTGCTGATTGAGACTATTTTACATTCCTTGGGGTGGGATGTGGAGAAATGGAGCAGCATTTACCTGGACAGACCATATAGTCTTTGCCAAGTCAAGGTAAGATGAGGACATTTTCTATTCATGTCTTTTTAGTGATGTGACATTAAAGACACATTCATTTCAGTTGACTGACATGTTAAGACATGGAACAGGTGCTTAGTATTGTGTAGAACTTCCTCTAACCTGGCAAAAAGCACTAACTCAATGTAGCATTGGCCCTACAAGTGGTCATTACACCTGGAAAGATGTTGAGCCATGATCTTTTGATAGTTGCCAACAGGTTCCTGATATTTGTTGGTGTAGGATCTTATATGAAAGTAGATCTCATTACCATATCCCCTCCACATGTTTGACTGAGCTCGTATCAAAGGAACATATTACCTACACCATTCATTGGTTGTATTCAGAGTGCTTCTTGAACCAGTTCTCAGCATCTTAGGTTTGATGACATTGTGCATTATGCTAATGGAATAATCCCTCATAGTTGGGGTACATGGAGGATATGAATGAGTACAAATAGTCCAAATGCAGTGCAATGTAGCAGCTACCAGTGATGATGTATTTAAGCAAGTCAGCATTCTCAACCAATGCCATTAGAGAATTTCTGTTTTTGGGCGTATTGGGTTGTCTGGAAAGTTCATACCGAGTTTTAGTAGTTCATATTCCAACATGTCAAATTTATCAACAGATGTAATAAGTTTACATTTCAGATCAAAAATGTCTCTTGAGAAAGAAAGTTTAAAATTGCTTAATTTATGTCTATTTTGCATCCCTATGAAAATGGAAGATAAGGTGCATTTTAGACATTTAAGGTTTTTTTATTACCGTAAAGGCAAAAATGCATTGCAAGCAACAAAGTACAGAAATGTATAGATGTGGTTCACTAAGTTTAGAGTTGGTGATTGTAGGCTTATTGCTGAAGGCAGTCAGTCCCCCCCCCCATCTCCACTACAGACGACGAACAAATCAAGACATTGATTGAGAATAACCAGCCTTACACATCATGGGAATTGACAGAAACACTAAATTTATCAAAATCCACCATCCATGAGCACTTAGTGAAACTTGGGTACTCAAATCGCTAAGATGTTTGGGTACCACGTGATCTGAGTGAAAAGAATCTTTTGGATCTCATTTCTATCTGTGATTTTCTGTATAAACGCAATGGAAATGCACCCTTTTTAAAGCAAATTGTGATGGGTGATGAGAAATGGATCATTTTTAACAATGTTTAATGAAAAAAGATCCTGGGATAATCGATATGAGCCAACTTTAGTCACTCCAAAAGCAGGTCTCCATTATAAGTCATGCTGTGCATCTCGTGATATTGGAAATGAATCCTGTACTATGAGCTTCTGCCAAGTAACCAGTCAATTGATTCTAAAAAGTACTGTTCAAAAAAGCAGCAATTCAAGAAAAATATGCAGAATTAGTGAACAGGATATATATATTTATGTTTTAACAAAAGAATATGGAAAAAATAAATTTTGGAATCTCTCTGAAAAATATACCTATACTAGCAAAAGAAAATATTTTGTAAGATTATTATGCAAAACAGAGGATTTGATTTGAAGAATGAAGTGAAAAGCTCATTTCTTTTTGCACAAGGAAAATTTACCTAAAGAAAAAGTAGTATATGGTTGTAAAAGTCAAAAAACAGCCCCAGTTATTGAAAAGTTGTGCAGATTTGTAAATGATTTGCTTGATATAATAATACGACTTTTCATAAAAGAAAGAATCATTTTCAACAGCACCTTGAAAAAGTAGTGAAAGAAATTAAAACATCTGATAAAATGTTAATGAAATCAGATAAAACAGCAAATTTCTATAAAGCAACACCAAAGGAATACAATACTCTGTTTATGAAAAATTTAACTAAGAACTCTAAAAAATTCATAACATGGATAACTTAGTTGATAACTTAAATACTTCTAGTAAAATAATCACCAATAAACTGAAAATAAGTGATAGAGTAGCAAAACTCAGCACAAAGGAGTGTTATATCACTTATAAAAGACCATAAGCAAAATTTTAATACAAATCCTACCACTGAGATGATAAATCCCACAAGACCTGAAATTGGAAAAATTAGCAAAAGATTCCTCGAAAGAGTAAATAAGCAAATAATGGAGTACCTTGGATTAAAATTATGGAATGATATCACCAATTAAACAAATTGTTTTTTTTAATGTAAAAGAAAAAAAAACAATTGTTCTTTTATCCAATTTGATATTGAGGAATACTACCCATCAATATCAAGGAAACTATTTGTTACCGCATTAGAATTCACCACCGTTTATTCAGATTTATCGGAGGAGGAGAGAAACATAATAATAAATGCAAAAATATCTGTTCTCATTCATAAAGAACAGTGTACAAAAATTAATTCCAAGGAAAATAACTTTGATATAACAATGGGATCTTTAGACTCTGCTGAGTCTTCAAACTGGTTGGCTTATTTGTGTTATACAATCTTACAGCCCATAAGCATATAAATAATAAAGATATTGGATTATACAGGCATGATGGTCTTATGATAGTGAGGAATTCCACAAATTTTAAAATAGATAAAATTAGAAAGATAATATATATAGAGAATTTAAAAGTAACTATTAATACAATTATAAAAAAAGTAGATTTTCTTGACATGACTTTAGATTTAGAAAAAAAAAAATCACCAACCATATACAAAACTAAATACAAATTCTTTATATATCCACCCAAAATCTAACCATCCTCCATCCATTATTAAACATGTCCCCTCATACATAGAATTAGTAGAAATTTCGCAAATGAAGAAGTTTTTAGTAAGCATAATAATTTTTATAATACTGTCTTAAAAAATAGAGGATATAAAAGCCCAAATATTAAATATGTAAAAGAGAAGATCTACCCCTAAAGAAAAAATAGAAAAAGTAATATTATTTAGTATACACCCACTTTCAATCAAATGGTTGGCAGTAAATTAGAAACAAAAGTTCTCACTTTGATTAAGAAACACTTTCTGAATAAAAATCCATTAAGTAAGCAACATTTGTTCTACTGGAACAAATAACAGGAATCTGAAGAATTGCAATCATGTATATCTTGAAGGCACATGTAAAAAAAAAAAAAAAAAAAATGGTGAAACATTAGATGCTTTTAAAAAATCCCTGGCAATCTTTTCTGTGCAAATCTAAACATGAATTTATTTGATATTTATTCAAACTATGTATTGAATTATGTTTTAGGCAATAACAAGGCTGTCTTTTGACCTGTTCTTTTATCTACAGTTCTTCATTTTTTTTATTATTTTTTTAATTTTTTACTTCATGTTGCCCAAAACTACAAGTATTATATTATGATAGCTGACCATTTTTCTCCTATTAGGTGAAAGACAAGTCAATATTCAAAACAACTTTTGATGAACAAAGACTAATTGAACCAAAAGAACTTCAAGATGCAATTGACGAGCTTGTTGCCAAATATCCAGAGGGACGGTCATTTGTCAGGTGAGTCTGGCATGATTAATTTAATGAGAGTAACACTTCCACTGCTGTAGATGTACTTTTACATCAATATGAAACTCAATTGCCTGTTGTCAATGTGTGTGTGTGTGTGTGTGTGTGTGTGTATATATATATATATATGTGTGTGTATATATATATATATATATATATATATATATATATATAATGTGTGTGTGTGTGTGTGTATGTGTATATATATATATATAATGTGTGTGTGTATTGCTTTGTGATGATGATTTATACCTAGATGGTTGTTTACTGATACAAAAGATATTTTGGTCAGCAGGTTTTATTGTAAAGTGCTTGATATAGAGATAGTATTAATAGGATTAATTTGTCACTTAATTGATCAGTCATGCTGAATTCAAAGTTTTGTAAAGTCACTAATATGATGTCCTCACTCATCAGGGCTTATTTTTCAATGTACTTTCAATTGAAAAATAAGCCCTGAAGAGTGAGATCATCATAATAGACCCTTCACAAAACTTGGCATGACTCTTCTAAGTTAAATGACAAATTTCTCCACATTTTTACATATATGTATATGTGCATATATATCTAAACTTATTTATAAATGGAACTTTGTGTATGTCCATTACCTATAGACTCCAAAATGGCTGAACCGATTTTCTTGAAAATTTACACAGTTGTACTATAAGCATCTGTGAGTGTTCTTAGCTAGGTTTTGTGTCGAGGTACCCCCTGATAAATATCGAAAATCGATAATTGAAAAAAATCAGGTTATAGAAGGAATGGTCCAATTTTAATCAAATTTGATACACTCATAGACAAAGACATAAGAAATGATATTCAGAAGTTTTAAGGTTGCAGTTCTTACAATAGTGCAGAAAATAGATTTTACATATATATATATATATATATATATATAAAAGGCAAGATGTTTGTGTGGTGTCTGTTTATCTGCCTGTAGGTCTGTATTTTTTTCAGCCCTTTTATTTTAGTTTTTGATTCGGGTTTGGCTCTAAGTAGGTATAATTGTAGTTCTTAGTCTCAGCCATGATACCATTTACTCAGAGGACTTATTTAGCCTTCAAAATTCAGTTTACGATGAAAAAAAAACTTATTTGATATTGATACCAGGAAATCATAATTTGACTTACATCCATCCATTTTTCTTTCAGTCTACATTTTCACTTTAACTGGAAACAACTATTGCTTTTTAGTCTTTCATGCTAATGTCCAAAGAGTCTGAGCTCCAGGACCATAGATTAGTTTTAAAGCTTTCATTACACCCGAGCAATGCCGGACTATACTGCTAGTATATGTATATATGTAAAGAATACCTAGTGAGCCAGATAGACCTACCTAGGTTTCACCTAAATGGATTGTCAGGGAAAGCTGGCTAACGAGGAAAGAAACAAACGACATGTATAAAGGAAATTCAATCAACCCACGTGACCAAGAAAGAAGACACCAATCACAAATAGGGGAGAAATTTATTATAGAAAACAAATTAATTTTTAATTTCATATATTTAAAATTTTTGTTTAGGTTGTTTGAAATCTTTTGTAGGTCGATTGGTAAGACACATTTGATCTTAATATGGCATCTCTCCGGTGTTGGGAGTATGCAAGTTGGATTCCTACCAGAAGATGGATATTTTCTAAACGATTTCCCAAAAAATTAGGGCCAGTCTAAATTATAATGTACTATTAAATTATTAAATGTCTAAATTATAATGTACTATTATATATATGTATATATTGGATTTCCACTCAAATACAAATATCCATAAAAAAAAATAATAATGTTAAACAAATAAAAATTCAAATATGTTGGCTAATGCCAGTTTTGTAAATTTTCGCATAATTCCGTAATATCTATAATTCTACCTTTTAGGCATGACTCATGAGTTTTATGCATATGTAATCATGTGATGCAAATTATATATTTGTAATCACCTGATGATTGTGTTTGCATAAAACTTTGAGTTGTGCCTTAAATGTATGATAATATTTATTACTCTGTTATATTACATTGCAAATACCCTTGGGAAAGGTATTAATCTGTCTATTCCTTCCAGTTATGGGTTAAATAACAGGACAGATTGGGTTCTATAGCCTTGGCTGGCAACCAGTCTGCCGCAGAAAGCAATGGCAACCTACTGTGGGATAATCTTCTGCCCAGTCAGTCATGTCTCTTTAGAGATATCGCTTAAGTATGTTTCATGTATGGCACTTAACTGACTTACTGATATTACATTGAACACTGTTTTATTAACATCAGATACATATTTATATATTAGTGTGTACCCATGTGTATACACATGTATACTTATTTGCATCCATCCATATATATATATATATATATATATATATATATATATATATCATTCGATGCTGGCAGTTTGCGATGGCTGGATTATGCCAGCGGTTTGGGAAGCAACTGTTGTTTGCTATATGTCCAGATGGTTAAACCCTTCTATAAGGGTCAGTCAGTTAAGTACCATGCGCGATACACGCTTTGGGCGATCATGTCTCCAAAGAGACATGACTGACTGGGAAGAACATTATCCAGCAGTAGGTTGCCATTGCTTTCTGCGGTAGACTGGTTGCCGACCAAGGCTATAGAACCCAATCTGTCCTGTTATTTAACCCATAACTGGAAGGAAGAGACGGATTAATACCTTTCCCAAGGGTATTTGCGCGTAAGGGTAGATAGCTAAAAAGCTCTTGCTCTGGGAGTGAACTAGATTAATGAAATGTCTATGCTATTTCCCATATCTATGTAGCAGTTCAACACACTCGGTGCATAGTTTCTTAAGTTTCTTTAAATCTTCAAAAAAAAAAAATCCTCATGTTAAGTCATGAAAATACTTTTCTTCACTTTTTAATCATATAAAAAATTTTCCTCCCTTTAAAATTTCTTTTATAGTTTGGAAATAGGGAATTGTTAACGTTTTTGAATAGGGTGGATTGTGTATGCACTACAAGTGCAAATTCTTCAAAATCACTATTCTCTTGCCAGCCTTGTGAGCAGGTGCATTCTCCTGCAAAAAGAGAATAACTTTCTGCAGCTTCTCTTAACATTTTTCTTTCAATGTCTTCTTTAACTAGCACTGTATTTTGCATTTTCTATTAACTTTGCTCCTTCTGAAGAAAACCAGTTCCTAAGATACATTCATTATTCCTCAAATTTGTGGCCTTTTTTGTTGATGTTTGAGTCTTGAATTTCTTTGGCTTTAGAGAACCCATGTTCCATCAATGTATGAATTGGTGTTTGGTTTCTGGATTTTATTGGAGTGACAAGTCATTCCAAAATCATGACCCCCTAGCTTTCTGAAAATCCCTACAAAATCAGTTTTAGGTATTGTTCTTGGCATTAAAACATTTTGTTATCCACTTGGATGACAGCTTCTGCACATCTAATTGCTGATGAATTGCAAACAATGTATCTTTTTAGATGTTTCTCAGCAATTCCTTTAGTTGTGATCTGTCATTTGGCCAAAATATGGTCATAAACCTGATCAATCACTTCAACAGTTGTCACTGTTGAAGTTGTCACAGTTGTCACAGTTGAAGGCCTCTCAGAAGGTGTAGCATTTTAAGTCCACATTAGAAGTTAAAACTTTGCTTTTTCACAGTTGAATATAACAGGCACTTGTCACCCAATATTTTCATCATACACTCACAGATTTACTTTGAAGTTTTCTTCTGGATGAATAGGAACTTAATTTTTCTATGCTCTCTGTCCCTTCAGGATGTGTGTGATAACGGCTCTCTACTACTTCTTATCTTTCATAGCTCTTAGTAAGGTTTGTCTTTTCACCATTCCTCTCACTCTGTTCTGCCATCCATTTACACAAGCTTGTTAAATAGGTTACCTGGTATTTCTCCCCTGTCTCCTTTAGTATGTTCTGTGAAGGTCAAATTCTCCAGGCCCTCTTTCCTCATGTGTTCTAAAAAACTTCAAGTGTCACTTTCTGATTCTAAGTATAAAATTATAAGCATCCTCTTTGTTGCCATTTTCCTTAAAACTTCCTTGTTACTTCTTCAGTTCATGGTATTCTCAGCATCCTTCTATAGAACCATATATGTTGCTTTAAGTTTCTTCATTTGTGAGAAAATTGTCCAACATTCACTGCCATAGAGGAGGACTGAAATTACATAGTAGCTCAGCACTCTTTATTTTTTAATGTCATATTTTCTACTGAACCGGTCCTGGGTATGATGTTCAACTGCATCTGGCAGCAAGGCCTCTGATAAGGAGGTTGTAAGGAGCATGGAACCACCTCTTAAATGCTGTTGTTCCCAGGTCCACCCTGACCTGGAGTGGTAGCACCTGTTAGGGTCTCAGCTGTGGGCAAATAGTTATCTCCAGATTGGGGTCAAAACACTATGAAAGTATGAAAATAGACTTTTATAGAAATATATACATATAGATAAACTTTTATGGAAAAATATACATTTTTGAAGGAAAAATATTACCAACAATACATTTTTGAAGGAAAAAAATTATTACCAGCAATACATTTTTGAATACAAAACTAGAAGATATCTTCAGTTTTATGAAATAGAGGGAAAAAATAAAAAACATTTTTCATCAAAATCTGACTAAATCAACCTTCTCACTATAATTGAACGTTTAAAAAAATACCTTAAAAACCCACCTTTTCAGCATTAAATAACTCACAGAGGTTGATATGCCGTTATAAAAAACTCAAACTCTACTGAACCAAATACATAAATCTGTGCAGGAATCTTGCAATTAGGCTCCTTTCTATATAAAATGACACTCTTTTCTGCAACAGTGAACAGTAATGCTCAAATTTTGGAAATTTCTTTCTTGCGTAATGTTATTAAAAAAAAATCCTCTAAAACCACCAGGTAAGCACTAATTTTTATGCAAAATAATCCTGAGAGAGTAAGGGGTTTTAACCTGACAGCTAAACCCATGACATGTTGACAGGGAATTTGAATTCAGAGTAGCCCATTTATAAAACTAGTTGCCTGTAGTGAATGAGCATCAGTACAGACACAAAAAAGGCACTGGATTGTGTGTGGACATGTTTGTCAACACCAGTTGCATTCAGGTTTTCCCTTTTAGCAATGGGACAGCTTGGTATGTCTAAATATAGACCTCTTTATAACTGGTTAAGATCCGAGTCTTTGTAAGATGCTTCATGCTAACAAAAGTAACAGGGAAAACCAGCTGTTGGTAAGGTATGGTATCTTGTGGAATTGTTTCATGGGCAACTTTGTTCCTAAAGTTGCAGTGGTTTCCATGGCAGTCATTTTTGTTGCCTCTAATTTCTTTCCTTTCTCTTTAGGTTATGTGCTTTTCCTAATTTCAACAGTCTTTTCTTACATTATAAAGCATTGCTTTATAAAGGTAAAAAAGCCAAGTCTACCCAACTATTTTAATCATATCTAGTGGGAAAAGAGATGGATTCGTGTCTTTTTCCTTTCTTTTTTTTTTTTTTTAAGTTAATAAGTTCAAAGACATGCAATAGCCTTGGACTGAATCAAAACTTGGCCAACCCATTCTATTCTTTGCTCATATGTCAATTTTATAAGAAAGAGAAAGAAATAGTAGTCTTACAAAGTAGGTACGTCAATGATCATCAAATACACTATCATTTACAGGATAAGAAATTTACTGATTAACTTATCACCTTAAAGAAAAACATTTTACAATTTACATTTCCGCAGGATGCATATAATCTAAAATGGGATTGCTTGTAATGAAGAAGAAAAGATACCAAAGAGCACATGTGGAATTCTCTCCTGGCTTGTTTCCTAGTCAACTTTGATCTTCAAATATTTTGAATGCTATGTCAATTGTTATCTTCTTAATTCTTGTTCTTTTATTGTTCTCTCTACTTAATAGTGTTTATTTCTCATTATCTAACACTCAGTAACCAGTTGCGTCTTAGTGGCTTTATTGCTTTGCTTGAGGTGAAAGGATTAAAAAAAAGGGAATACATTGAAGAGATCTAAGTTAATAGAAGAGATAAACCACCAATATATAAAGGCATGAAAATTCCCATAGTATTAATCTTTGAGTCAAAATTAGCACTGGCCAAAATGAACAGAAACAAAACGGCAGGACCAGAGATACAGAACAAGTTTGTGTGAAGAGATGACAGGACAAAGAGGCATATTAAAGTGTCAGAAGTTACTTTGAACAACAAATAATAGGAAGTTGTAGAGAGCCATGAACAATTATATCTTGAAAGAATGCTTTTTTTAATATTGTTTTATTACAGAGTGTATGTAATGATTTGGTAAGGGGTGGGGAAATAAGTTTTACATACCATCAAATATAGTATAACAATGCTAAAAAAAACTATGAAATTACAATTCAAAATGGAGGAGAGATTAAGGAATCATGGGATTGTAAAGAGAGGAATCATATCTGGGTCTCTGAGAACCATTGTTCTTGTGAATTATTTTAATTTTAAAATTTGAACATTGTCATTTGATCTATTATTACCGTCATTTTAATTTCAGTTACTTTTTATCATGGCTCTTGTTCTGTCATTCATTTTTCTGATTTATGTTATCTAATGACCAAGACTGTTTAGCGATTGTTCTGTTATCTTAATGATCATAGAATGACAATCTGAATGTTACAATAAAAAACAACGGAAATTAAGATGAAGGAACTGATAGATGGAAATTTAATAATGGAGAATATTTCAACTAGATTATTATTAATTTTACTAGTGTGAATACTTATACCTGTGCTTTATTGACGATGCAAAAGCGTTCAGTAAAATACGCCACAAAGAATTGATAGAGATGCTCAGCAAGCTCAACATATTTGGGAAAGACATTAGGGTAATTAAAAACCTCTACTGGCAGCAAACTGTCTGCATATGGACAGGTAACGAATTCAGCAGTTATACAAAGATAGAAAGGGGCATAAGACAGGGATGTGTATTTTCACCGGATCTATTTAACTTGTACAGTAAGAATATTTTGAGGACCTTGGATGTTATGCCAGGATTTGTCATCGGAGGTCACAATCTGAACAACATAAGATACACAGACGACACAGTGTTGATTGCAGACACAAAAAAAAACAAACTACAAGACCTCCTGCAGAAGGTAGCTGAAGAGTGACAAGAAGGAATTACAAATAGACTGCAAGAAAACCGAATGCATGGTCATCAGCAAAACAAGCATCCAAAAGTGCCAAATACAGGTGGGGGGGTGTTAAAATCAAGCTGGTACAAAAATTTAAATATCTGCGAAGTGTTCTAACTGAAGACGGAAAGTGAGACACAGAGATCCAAAGGTGAATTGGCATGGCAAAAGACGCCGGAAACTTTCACTAGAAACATAGAAGAGAGTACTGGATTGCTATGTGATGTCAGTTCTTCCATATGGCAGTGAATGTTGGACAATATCAAAGATGAAGGGAAAACTTGAAGCAGCTGAAATGTGGTTCTGCAGAAGGATGCTGCAGATATCGTGGATCGAGCATGTGAGCAATGACGAAGTGTTTGAAAAATGAAAACGAAAAGGAAATTAATATTGAGCATCAGAAAGAGACAACTGAAGTTCCTGGGACATGCAATGAGGAAAGAGGGCTTGGAGAACCTGATGCTAGCAGGCCAGAGAGAGGGATAAAGAGACAGAAGAAAGCAGCGGATAACATATTTGAAGGGCCTGAGCAGGTGGATGACAGAACGGGGACTAAGACATTACAGGAGAAATCGTGCTAAGCGCCACCAGGGATAGGGAGACGTGGAAGGCCATGATCGCCTATGTCCTGAAAAGACAAGGTACATAGAAGGAGAAGTGTAAGTAGATAATAACGATGATGTATAAGATGAATAATAAAGTAAGGACAAACTATGGTTAAAGTTTAATAATTGAACGTGGAAGTTTTCTGTCCTAATTGGTTAGATAGCTGTCGCATTAAGAGAGACTTCATGAGGAAAAGACAAGTGTTTTAGACTTAGAAGCTTATTCTTTATTTTCAATTCATGTTGTTTATTTACAGAAATATTATTGAAAGAAATGATTATAATTCTTATGAAGTTGTCATTTGATATGTGTGTAAAACAATGTCTGTAAAAGAAATGAAAGATCTTATCACAAGATAAAAAAGACAAAAAAGAAATTTAGTCAACAAAGCTGTCGACCTTATATAAATTCCAGTCAAGTTTTAATAAATGTCAAGTGGGTGGCACTAATTTGTAACTAGCTTACTAATAATAACATGATTCAATTATCTGAATCAGTGATTGTTTTATTAATTGCTGATTCTATTATATTTGGCTAAATTTTCTGTAATTGTGCTTGTTATACAGGGTGTCCCTAAAGTCTGGACACATAGGCAAAAATGTATATTTTCAAGAAATTGAATTTTTAACAAAATTTTATTGAATTGGAATATTAGCTAATAACATCTTCAATATGATTTCCATCATTTGTGATGCAATGGTTGATGTGCTTCGTAAGATTTATGTGAACTCAATGCAATAGCTTCACATTGCTGTCAATTTTAGCACATTCACACTTTGTGTTCAATCAAGTGTGTTGCATCTGTGATTTTCATTGAGTACACCTTCTTCTTTAGCATACCCCAGAAAAAGAAGTCATTTTCTTT
Organism: Ascarosepion bandense; assembly: GCA_037127315.1. Classification (NCBI taxonomy): domain Eukaryota; kingdom Metazoa; phylum Mollusca; class Cephalopoda; order Sepiida; family Sepiidae; genus Ascarosepion; species Ascarosepion bandense. The sequence continues at coordinate 3,368,892 of JBBBDQ010000823.1, read as the reverse complement.
TGACAAAATCATTTAATCTGCAGAGGTAAAAATATGGTTAATGAAATTTCCTATGTGTCCAGACTTTAGGGACACCCTGTATAAAGTTACTAAAATTAGATAGCCACATCTCTAATTTTTAAGTTCCTGGCTTCTTGTGATTAATATGGCTTACAGCTTTCACATTGAAACATCAGTTCTTGTACAATCACCAAAGTTAAGCAACGTTGCTCCTGGTCAGTACTGTAAGCTTGGATGTGTGTGTGGTCTAATTGATAATGGCTTGCAAGTGGAAATCGGAGAGTTAAGTTTCAATTCCAGTTGGGTATGTTCACTTACATGCAAATATCCTTGAGAAAAGCATGAATCCACATTTCCACCCTTCAGTTAGTAGTTAATTAGTAGTTAAAAAACCTATCTCTTCCGTATGTGCTGTCTCTCTTCAGGATGTAAGTTATCATGGTTCTCCTGTCTCTTGTAGCTTTTAGCAAGCTTTGTCTTTTTGCTATTTCTCTCAAACCCTTTTCTACCATCCATTTACTCAAGCTGATCATTATGTGCTGATTTTTACTGTACTTGAGAGAATAAAAAAAACAAAACAAAAAAAAAACTTTTCAGTACCTGAGAGAATACAAAGGCAATAACATGAATAAATTTAAACAGAAAATTCTGATATAAAAATTGTGGTTGTTCACTAGAAATAGAGATATTTGTGAAAAGTTTTTTTATTGCTATCATTCACCCAAATTCAAGCCCATGATCCACTTAATGTAGGGGCTGATTGTTTTATGGATGTAAGATTTGTATATTATATATCTATATAGGACAGATAATGGTTCATCCTGGACTTGAAAATGTTAAAATTCTAGAGATCAGGGAAGCATCATCTTGGGAGACTATTCTATAAAGCAGCAGCTCTTTGGAAGAAGCTGTTCAAAAGAACTTCCTTCTTGCCAGTAAGAAATGGAAGATATGAAGATGGTTCACACTTGACATGGCATGGTGGGTCTTACATTGTTATTTAATGTCAAATAGTAAATATTTAGAAAATTTTTAGCATTTATTCAACACTTTTAGTACTGCATTGTTAACATGGCTGTGCTGGCCCTTTTTGGGGAACAGAGAAAATTGTTGTTTACTGAAAATAAATAACTATACAGACAATGAAGGCAATTTCTTATGGGTGCGGCTATTTTGGTTTCAAATTGTTACCCTGCAATACAGTCTAAGCTAACTAATACCTCCTCATACACAATATAATAAAAATACATAACATAGCAGCTTGTATTGAATGATAGTATATATCTATGCTAGTTTAGAAATAGAATTAAGTGCTAGTTAGTTTATACAACGAAATCTGGAAACGAGCATTTTGTCGTGTCTGTCTTTTTTTTTTTTTTTTGAAATTAACTCATCCCAAGCAACTCAGTAAAGCCACTAAGATACAAGGGGTTACTGAGTGTGGAAGAATTAGAAAACAGAAAGTTTACTAAGGAGCAAGAACAAAAGAGTAATCAGGGAGACAGTAGAGAGCAATTGACATTGTATTTAAATTTTTGAAGATTAAAGTTGACTAGAAAGCATAGAGCTGAAAAGGAGTTCTATAATTGACAAGTGTAAGAAAAGAAACTGTTAGCATAGGACTTATGGTTACATCTAGTCAACTGTATATTGGTGAGACCTTGTCACCAGTCTAGTACTGTGCTTAAATTCAAGTCAAGGTTTCCTGGCGAAGATCTCATCTGAACAGTTGCCATGAAAGTATTTATAGAAAAGGCAGAGGAAGACAACTTTACAATCGTGGGAAAGTGACTGAAGCCAAGACACGAGATCATGATCAATTATAATGCTGATTCTTCTTTGGATTTCATCAAGAATCTGTAGATATGTGGCAGGAGCATATATACCATATGTTGCAGTAATATTCTAAGTGTAGATTGTCTAGTATAACACAGTGAGGCAACTTTCTTAGCAGTTAACCTAGCAATGGATTCAATGTAGTCTTTCTGCTTGCTTCAGGTTGGCTGAGAATGCACAGCGTGTAACTCTCCTGGAGGTTAGTATCAACCATGCTAATAGAAGACTGAAAAAGGGTTTCTCTGATGATTAATAGAGAGCAGCTTAATTTTGGAGGGGTTAAAATTAACAAGCTAACTTTTACCCAAGTTAACAGACTAAAGGTTACTTTTGACTTCCACCAACAATTTGACATTATTGGACCAATCAGACTTTGTATCATGACAAGAGTAAATGCCTCTGTCATCATCATAGATACCAAGTTGAGAGCTCATGCCATTGGGAGGGTTGTTAATAAAAATTAGAAATGAAGTAGGACCTGCATTAGTGTAAAAGTGCAAAACACCTGCATTAGTGTAAAAGAATTTAGAAGAATCGTCACTCAGGATTACTTTCATTTCATGATTTAATAAGACCAGATCAGTTTGAAAATTTAGGCTGAGATAACTTTTCTATTTGGGAAGAAGACCTGCCTAATAAACCTTGTCGAAAGTTTTTGAGATATCTAAGTGTTATAACAGAAGATGGAAAGTGCGACACAGATCTGAAGGCGAATTGGCATGGTGAAGGAAGCATTCCAGAAGTTGAGTAAAGTATTAAGAAACTGGACAATTTTGCTAGAAACAAAGAAGAGAGTACTGAATTGCTATATAATGTCAGTTCTTCAATATGGCAGTGAATGTTGAAGAATATCATCAAAAATGAAGGAAAAACTTGAAGCAACTGAAATGTGGTTCTACAGAAGGATGCTGCGAATATCATGGATCGAGGATGTGAGCAATGATGAGGTTTTGGAAATGATGGAAACGAAAAGGAAATTAATACTGAGCATCAGGAAGAGACAGCTGAAGTTCCTGGGACATGCAACGAGGAAAGAGGTCTTGGAGAACCTGATACTAACAGGCCAGATAGAGGGGAAAAGAGACGGAAAAGCAGCGGATAACATATTTGAAGGACCTGATCAGGTGGATGACGGAACGAGTGTTGTGTGCTAAGAACCACCAGGGATAGGGAGACGTGGAAAGCCATGATCACCTACATCCTGAAAGGACAGGGCACATAGAAGAAGAAGAAGAATACAAGGATGTGTTTTCTTACCGGATCTATTCAACCTGTACAATGAAACAATTCTGAGAGATAAAATCCCTGTCAGGATTCATCATTGGTGGCTACAATCTCAACAATATAAGATATGCGGATGACACTGTGCTGATAGCAGACACAGAAAGGAAAATGCAGGAACTTCTACAGAAGGCAGCAAGAGAAAGTAAGAAGAAAGGACTAATCATAAACTTCAAGAAAACTGAATGTCTGGTCTTCAGCAAAATGAAGACCCAAAATGCCAGGTTGGAGAAACTAAAACAAAGCAAATAAAGAAATTTAAATACCTGGGAAGCGTTCTGACAGTGAGATCCAATGATGCATTGGTATGGCCAAGGATGAATTTCAAAAGCTAACCAAAGTACTGTGAGACAGGAAAATCTCTTTGTAAACAAAGAAAAAAGAGCTGGACTGCTATGTGGTATCTGTTCTTCTATATGGCAGTAAATGTTGAACATTTTCTTCAAGGATGACGGAAAGGCTAGAGGCAGCAGAAATATATTTCTACAGAAGGATGCTGAGAATACCATGGACTGAGCATGTGAGCAATGGCAAGGTGTTGGCGAGGATGTAAATGAGAAGAAAACTCATATTTAACGTCAGGAAGAGACAACTGAGGTAATGAGGAAGGAGGGCCTGGATAATCTAATATTCCCAGGACAGATAGAGAGAAAAAGAGACAGGGGAAAGAAGTGCAAGACATATTTGATGGGCTTGAGCAAATAGATGGCAGAGTAGGGTTTGGGAGAGATACCAAAAGGAAAAAGTATTAAGAGTGACAAGGGACAGGGCAAGTGGAAGTCCATGATCTGAAGGGTCATGGCATATTAAAAATAATAAATATATATATATATATATATACACACACACACATTTATGCATCATTCTTTAGTAATGAATTGATCACTCTTGGCTACTGGCGCTGAAATCTGCCTTCCTCTACTGTGCCCCAATGGCTTAGAGGTAGAATCTTTGACTAATGTCAAATTGGTTGGGTTTTAATCCTGGCTGGAAGCAATCAGATGTCTAACTGTACTGATGAGCTATGAAATGGCAAAACTGGACTGTCTGTGGATGACTAATATATATAATGTGTATTTGTGTGTATCAACAGCAAGAAGAATAATTTGGCAAAAGTATTAAAGGAAAACATTTTCATAGTTTTCTTTTCAAATTTTAGTCAAAAAACCAACCAACAAACAAAGGATGAATACAAGATGAGTTAAAAAATGAATGAGATTAAATATGTCAGCAATAATGTCTGAATATACCGATAATTTGTGAAATTGGGAGAGATGCCATCCAGCAAAACTGGTATATTTAGGGAAAAGTGTAGTTGTCAAACCCTGTGGAATTAAGATGATAGAGAACAACATTGGAAGAGAAAATTATTGAAAAAATTGGGCACTTCCTCATTAGACCTAGCATAGATGTGAATATCATCTGGGAATCCCTGCTTAAAAAGGAACATTAAATTTAAGGCTTGAAAATGACACTCTCTGCATTAGTCTAGTAGATTAAAGTGTTGATTAAAACATAACTGGTCCCCTGGAAGTTCAGAGTTCAATTTCTAACTCTGACCGTACTAAAAAGTTATATTTTGTTTTTGTAGAAAAAAATGGTCAAAGTAAGTTTTAACTGATATTTCATATCTCCAAATATGGAAAGTAGAATGCGAAAAATAAACCTCCTGTGGATTAAAGATAAGTGCTTAGTTTAAAATTCTAAAATGGTTTACAAAGCATGATGACAACAGATATCTGAAGAAGGTCAGCGGGTCAGTCAAATGTCATACGTAATACACGCTTGGGTGATCATGTCTTGAAAAAGAGATGACTAAGCAGAAGATTTTTATGCAGTAAGTTGCCATTACTTTCTGCGGTAGACTGGTTACCAACCAAGGCTATATAACCTAATCTGTTTTGTTATTTAACCCATAGTTGGAGGGAGAAGAGACTGATTAATACCTATCCCAAGGGTATTTGCATGTAAGTGAAAGTAATGAATTTAACTGGCATTTGAACTTGACTCTCATTCCGATGTACATTCTAGTGGAGTGGATATCAGTTGGAGAATACAATAGTCAATATCTGAGTATAACAACCAAGGTGAGAGTGCTGATCAGAATATAGGAAGGCAAGGGTTAATTCTTCATTTAAGCAATTCCAACATGATTTGATCTTGCTTGATTTTTCATTGATAATATTTATAAATTACTGCATATTTTGTAGGATTGACTGTTCAAAACTATTTTTATCTTATTTCAGGGCATCTGGAACTGAAGATATTGTCAGGGTTTATACTGAGGCCAAAAGTCTGGTGAGTATGTTTTTAATCAAAGTGGAATATGTATAAGCTGAGGAATTTTATAGTCAGCACTGTGAGAACATATATACTGGAGATTTTTGTATCTCTGAATATGACAAAAATGAAATCTTATTTAGGATATACAACTGCAACTCTTTCTCATAGATTCACATCTTATTCTAATCAAAGTGCTCTATGGCAAAACACATGGTAGAGTGAAATGACAATTACATTAATATAAAGTCTAATAATACTGAAGAATACAAATTTAAAAGCCATATTCAATAAAAATAACAGTAACCAAAATCACTTATGATTCCAGAATAAACATTCTAGTTTGTTTATATATATATATATCTAGTTTGTTTAAATTTTCAGAATTTGCAGTACATCTTTTTTATATAACAACACAATTTAAAAATTCAAAAAATCACATAAAAATTCAAAAAATCACATAAAAATTCAAAAAATCACATAGCACAAACATTCGAAGCTTAAAATTTCAAAATCGTTTCAAAGATTCAAAAGACTACATGAACTTAGAATTTCATGTAATTTATTTCTAGATAAAGACAAGCCATTTTACTGCATAGAAATAGTCTTTTAGGCCTTAAGTGACAACAAAAATGAATTTGGAGGCTGTATCTGACATACTTTATAAAACATTTTGGCATTCCAACCATTTTCATGCTCTTTATGAAAGTAAAAGTACATAAGACAAACCTAAGCTGTTTCTATCTTTGAGATTTACAGTAAATATTGACTATTGTTACAAGGTTTCAAATTTGTACATAGAATATGAAACCCTTGGCAAAATACCAAAAATTAAGTGAAATTTTAAGATGCTCTGCTTTTAAAACCATTAAAGATACAGATCTGCTTTTTGGAATTTCTCAATAAATTTGATCAAAGAAAACCTGTGAATTTTCTCAGATGTTTTTTGAGGTTAATTTGTATCCATTAGTTGATTTGAGAGAGAATCACACACACATGATAAAGAACAAATAAGAAAGGTTTATAAATCTACCATGTTTCACTTTTATTTAAAGCTTCATCAGAGAATGAAATATGGAGGATATTTCTCCTATATATTTCATTATTTGAGAAAGGTTTAAAAAAAGCAAGACATGTTAGATTTATAGACATTTCCTATTTATTCCTTATTCTATTATTTTGTCACATTCCTATACATATACAGGGTGTGATGGATAAACTGTCTAAATTATGCAAAAATAAAAATACCAATGACATCTCATTTTAGCTGATATTTACCAAAATTATACAAAAATGTCTTGAAATACTAAAGTAAATTTATTCAATAAAATTGCCATTGGCTTCAACTGTAGGCTTTAATTGACTTTGGCATCACCTGCAACTCTTCTGAATGATCTCCTTGTTTCAGCTGGTGAATGCTACCATAATTCTTCTTTTCAGTTCATTTTTGCTGTTAAAAGGAGTTTTCGTTGTCTCTTGTTTAATTGCCCCCCACACATAATAATCAAGGTGATTGCAGTCTGGGGAGTTAGGTGGCCAGATGTAAGGGGTGATGTGGTTGCAGAAATTGTATGACAACCATGAGTGGGTTCTCCTGTTTGTATGGCATGGTGCAGAGTCCTGTTGCCATGCATAGTCTTCCATCAGTCACCCTTTTGATTCAGGGCAACACTACTTCCTCAAGACACTTGATATAATCCTTGTTTGAGGCTGAGGCATAACATTGCCCTCACTTGTGGATACTCAAGAATCATTGTAATCACCATTCGACTCCTCCAACTCTTTCAAAAATCCTCTGCACTTTCCTCAGATTCACATCCAAAGACTTTGAAAATTTCATATTTTGGCTTCCAGCATGAATGCTAAGCAGTATTGCATGCCATTTCCAAATTTCTGGCAAAGTAAAATTTCTCATTGTGCTAACATTTTCTGACAGTGACATTTTTTTTACTTTATAAAAAAGGTTATTACTTTTAAGTTTAATATTACTGCTTTTCTATTTTCCTTTTAATTTTTTAAATAATCCATTTGTAGAATGATTCTAGCTACATTTCTGAATAAGTATGACTAATTTAAAACAAAATCTAATGTTGAGTTCAAACTTCATCTGCAGTCTGATTTCTGGCTGTTCTCACATTTAAGATGTGTCTTTGTTTGAGCCTAGGTAAATACTAGTGTTTTAAGTGCAAGCAACTTCGAAGATTTGTCTAATGCATCTTTTTTCACCCATCCTGTGAGATTGTAGCAGTTGTTAGGGTTGTAGCTATGGGCAAATCCCCCACTCAAACAAAAATCAAAACACTTTTTTTGATGTAATATTACCAGTAGTACATTTTAAATGAAAATTCTCAATAATACATTTTATCATCTACAAACTATATGTTTAAAAAAAGCATATGTTTGCTCTGAATGTATTAAAATTATGTACAAAATATATGTAGTTGAGGTTGTGTTCAAAATATTTAGATTTTGGCATTCAATAACCAATAGAGCTTGATTTACTGCTAAACAAAATCAGCCAACTAAATCTACCCATCCCCCATCATTCAACTTGATATTGAGGAATCCTTTCCAAAAAGTTTCTTTCACTTTCTAATTTAAAAACTGTGATTTAGAAAGTGAAGTTTTATTTGCTTTTATTTTTTCTTTTCATTTTGTTTTTACTAAAGCCTTGATTACATTTCAAAGTTCTTCAGGAACTTGGATTGGATTTTTATTCCTTTTTCTGCTTGTGTTTAGTGGATCATTTAAATGGAGTAAAGATTTTTATGGATCAAGTGTATATTTTGTTAATCATTGTCTACTGTCTTAGGTTGAATGAAAAAGAGGAATGAGAAAAACCTAGAGTATTTTCTTCTGTTGTGATTAAGATCTATTTCTGTAATCCAGGCCATAATCCTCAATGTTATAAGAAGCCTTCTGTAAAACTGTCTGATTAACGTGTTATTTTATTATTGCTTGTAAGAATGCACTGTTGATCCTGGTGTCTAGTTAAGGGCTCGGAACCACCTGATGCAGTCCTTTCAAAATACTTCTCTTTATCTTACATTTTGCTTTAAAAAATCTTTTATTTTTGTTTCTTTGAATACGGTTCTATTTTTTCCTGGCTTTTGTTGATCATTAAAAGTCTATTTAATTTGGTTCAGGTTCTGAAAACAACTTTGCTACTTGCACTCAATGATCCTTTGCAGTCAGACAAATCTTGCAAAATGTTATAAATAATGAAAAAAATGCTATAATATATAATGTATTGTTGGTCCATCTCCTATATTGTTGGTAATAATTTTTTTATGGCAAAGCCTATATATAATTGCTGTATACCTACCTATATACAGGAATGGAATGTTGTTCTTCTCTTAAATATGTGGACACTACTGGAGTAGAGAAGAGTGATTATACTGACTAGCAGTTCACCTATTTCATGCAGTGTGCGAGTCTTGTATTTGTTGATATACTATTATTTCCAACCTTCATTTTGGTGATTACTCATGCAGTAATCTTTTAGGGTTAGAACAATAAGATATATAATAGAAAAAAAAAACACTAATTTTGGCACCAAACACCATTACAATTTAACACAAACAAACCACACACACACACACACACACACACACACACACACATATCTATATATATATATATATGTATGTATATATACTAGCAATATAGCCCGGCGTTGCCTGGGTTTAATGAAAGCTTTAAAACTAATCCATGGTTCTGGAGCTCGGACTCTTTGGATGTTGGCATGAAAGACTAAAAAGCAATAGTTGTTTCCAGTTAAAGTGAAACTGTAGACTGAAAGAAAAATGAATGGATGTAAGTCAAATTTTGATTTTCTGGTATTGATATATATATATATATATATATTATCGATTTTCTGCACTATTGTAAGAACTGCAACCTTGAAACTTCTGAATATCGTTTCTTATGTCTTTGTCTATGAGTGTATCAAATTTGATTAAAATCGGACCACTCCTTCTATAACCCGATTTTTTTGATAATCGATTATCGATATTTATCAGAGGTACCTCGACACAAAACCTAGCTAAGAACACTCGCAGACGCTTATAGTACAACTGTGTAAGTTTTCAAGAAAATCGGTTCAGCCGTTTCGGGCACACACACAAAGTTCCATTTATAAATAAGTTTATATATATATATATATATATATATATATATATATATATATATATAAGACTTGAGAAGTGATATGAAAAGAAATAATTTATAGTCAGTACTTAGTCTCTGTAATTCACTCTGAAATACTTCCAGTTGTTTATATTAAGTGATGCTTTAAATAGATATTCCTTACAGAATTTTGAAATTTTTCTATAGGGAAAACCTTGATCTTCTTAAGATTCTTGTCTTGTCTCGGTCATTTAACATTTTGGTTCTCTTATAAAACCATCTTGCACTTACATACATGACCAAATTATTAGGTTGTTTTAAAAGCAATGTCATATTTTGGGGGATGGACTAAACCCACATTCAAATGCAACAACTTATTTGTTATAATCATCATTAGCAATGACCTAAAACTTTTTTTTGTGTTGTAAATAACTGGAATTGTGGGATAAAGGAATTTTAGTAATTGATCTATTCTCTTTAAGATGTTTTTTGTTTGAGAAAGTGATCTGAATAAATGAAGGTTAAATATGGTGACAAGGGATCTCTGAAGCTGATCAATGGATCAGAGTTGATTTAACTTGTAATTTACTTCTATTGTCATCTTGAATGTCGCTTAATTCTACCTTTCTTCACCCCCTCCCCTGATAGATTTATTTATTTGTGCATATGAGTTTTCAATTTCCACTTGTACTTCATAAAGATTAGCAACAATTATCTTTATTACATCAATGGCTTACCAAGTCCTTACAGGGATGGAGCTTAGGTGTTGATTGGTCACCAATTAGTTTTCACAGTGAGCTTATGTTGTCACTAATGATTATTTATGTCCTTGAAAAATGTAAACGTTTTGATTTTCTTTTCAAAAATAGAAACAGCATTTTATGTATCAGTTACATTTATATGAAGCTAACGTAATCTCTATTTCATTGATGCTATTAATATTAGAAATTATTTTAAAGGTGGGTTTATTTATATTAGTGGATGCTTGTCATTGCTAGAATATTCTAAAGTAGTTTCTTTAACTGTTGCTAAATCTTTTTCAAACTGTTGTCAAAATCAGAACTTCATGTGAACTTTGTTCTCCAAAATGGAGCATTTGTGAAGGGTTGCCAGATTGAACAGCACAAATACAAAATGGGATTCAGTAAGTTAACTGCCATATGTGATACATGCTCGGGTGATCATGTCTTGAAAGAGACCTGACTAACTGGGCAGAAAATTTTCCCACAGTAGGTTGCCATTACTTTTTGCAGTAGACTAAGTTGCCAACCATTGATATAGAAACCAATCTGTTCTGCTATTTAACCCATAACTGGAGGGAGAAGTAATGGTTTCATATCTTTCTCAAGAGTATTTGCACGTATGTGAATGCAACAAGTTCAACTGGAATTTGAACTTGGCTCTCCGATTTCTCTTTCCAAGCCAATATCCCCTGCACCACAACGCATATTCTTGGATTACATTTTCAGATTTTGACTATTGACTCAAGATGTCACCAAGCAGGTGGGTGGTGGTTCTATAATAGTGTGGGTCTCTGTTCACGTGGCATGGATTGGGTCTGTTCATCTATCTAGATATATTAATGACCAGTGACAATGATGTTACATTGCTTCATGATCATTTTCACCTTTAATGGTCTCTGTAAATCCTAACAACAATAGATGATTCTAGCAGGATAATCTGCAATGGATAAAGTTTTCCAGAATTAGATTTAAGAGCAATCTGATAAGTGGTGTGGCCATGATGTATGTCTGATGTGATCTGAATCAAATGTTTATGGGACATGGTGAAGAGGTCTATTCACCCAAATAATCCTGCACCTATCATGGATCAGTGAATGGCTATTCAGATGACATAGTTCAATATCTCTCTAGTGTTCTTCTGACCACTTGTTGAATGAATATCATGTTTAGGTGTTTCACTTCACCTGGATAAAAGATGTCCTATACAATACTCGGTATCTTTCACCTGACTTTTGACATATGTGTATATAATAGCAAGAATAGTTTCTCAGAAATTTAGCCAGAAAGAAAATTGGAGACTATAAGGGCTGAAACCTCAATAAGTGTATACTAGTAACATTTTGAAAAATTCAGTGTGACCAAAATGTCATGAGTACATGCAAGTATTAATCTGAAAGAACCATTGTGTGATGGTAAAAGTGGTATCAACAATTTGTCTGAAAAATTAAGAAAAATATCCTTTTTATTAGTTTTTTTTTTTTTTTTTTTTTTTTAAAGAAAAGTAATTAATAAGAAAAAAGTTGTAGAAAATTTAAATTAATCTCAACATTTTATTTTTATTTTTTCAACTCTTCTTTTCAGGATGAAGTGAAAAAGCTCAGTTTTGCTGTCTGTGAAAAGGTGTATGACATTGGCCATGGTGTTGGGGACAGACCTGTGTTTTCTGCCTGAATTTTCTTCCTGCATTTGATCACTCTACTATTTTGCAACTGGCTTTTGGTGAAAAGTGCAACATACAATGTGGAATTAATGTTTCATTCCATTTTTGGTTGTGGGTCCAGTTTCATTTTGGCGACTAATTGCAAGGATCTAACCAAGAAGCTGCCTGTGATGAAATTAAAATTTTTCATGAATGACAAAATGTAAATACATTTTGTGGAATGAAAAGAAAACGCTTATAAAATGTTATGAAGATCTGTTAGGTTTCTTTTTGCATTATTTACTTTGATTTCTTTCTGTCTTGGAAATACTTTTATATTTGGCTTTGTGCCAGGCTAAGTTTTACTGTGTCTAATCTTGATAATTTTATAGGCTAAATTCTCTTGCCTTGAATCTTTCTAAATCAAAACCTGAGTATCCATCTGGGCAGATTGATCTATACTATATTGGTCAGGGGCTAAATTGCATAAAAATATCAAAATTAAGGGTTTTTTTTTAATTGCATATTATATACCTATTTTTTTTTTTTAATATTACTTATTGCCATAAATAACGTGAATAAAATACTTTTTTCAATTTTGGTTGGTTTAAAAAAAAACACTGCAAACGAACAACTAAATTGCATGTCGTCACATAAAATCAATAAAAAAAAAATCCAAAACTAAAAATGAGATACTTTTGGATGGTTGGGTGGAAATTGATTTTAGTATCTTAAAAAAATTGTATTTTCATATTTTTTTAATTTCTCTAAAAAAACAAATAAGTCTATTGATTTATGAAAAAGCTTCAATATAAACATTAATTGCATATAATTACAAACAATGAAGGATTTTTTTTTACTTTGAATTACTGTAACTTGATTAAATTTGAGTGATAAAGTAATTAAATAAAATTCTAAAAAATTGTTTTTGTAATTTTTAAACTTTTCTTTTGGTTTAATTTTCATGATTTGAATGAAGAACAAGATCAATTTTCTCCTTAAACAAAATTAGAAATCTTTCTTTAAAATTGTTCATTTAAGAATATTATTACATGCTTTGCAATTTGATCTGCAATGTGACACTGCAACATTTTGAGAAAACATGTTTTCTTTCAATCAAGTCAAATTATCCTATGATTTTTATAAGTTTATTTTACCGGGTCCTTCATTGGGTTGTTTGTGGGGATTAATCAGTGTTGATCATCTCATCTCTTCACATAATGTGACAGGTTAAACTGAGTTACATTGCACCAGTGGCAATGAGTGATTTCTAGCCTGACTGATTGGTTGAGGGACATTAGTGCAGAGTATAAGGCCACAAAAGTGAGGATTAAACTTTCTTAGTAGGATTATGTTTTGCAAGATTTGATTGCTCATCCTTTTTTTGTTTCCCAGGTATTTTTGAAATCTTTAATAAAACATCTAGTGAAGAGTGTTATTGTTGTTTTGCAATTATTGATAAAATGGTTAAGTGAACTTTTGAGCAAATCAGTTTCCTAGATTTACATTACCAGTGCAGTCAGAAGCAGTAAAAAAGAAAAAAAAAAGTGGGGTAGGGTGACACTGTGGGTAACCTACCTAGCCTGCTTGTGTAAAATGGCAAAACAAAGATTAGAAGGGATAGTAAAACAACAAACAGTGCTAATAGCTACAAAGGCTAAAAACTTGTGGAGAATCATGATTGCTCATTTCCCGAAGGATCATGACACATCAACGAAAGTAGTGATCTTATAGACGATTTGAAGGGGTTACTGATAAGAGCTATTTGGTGATGTTGAGTATTAAATATCTGGGAATTGTTTTAACAGAGGATGAAATGGGCAACACTGTAATCAGAAGTTGCATTGGGATAATGAAAAATGCTTTCCAAAAGCCAAGAAAAGAATTAAGGAAGAGGAAAATTTAAAAACCAGGAAAAGAGCACTGAACTGTTACATAATATCAGTCCTCCTATTTGGGTGTGAGTGCTGGAAAATCTCAGATGAAGAGACTTGAAGCAACTGAAATGTGGTTCTACAGGAGGATGCTGAGAATACCATGGACTGAACATGTGAGTAACAAGGAAGTTTTAGGGAAATCTGAGAAAACATTTTTAAAGACAAAAAAATATGATTTAAGGAGACAATTGATATTGCAATATTTGTATTTTTGGCTTGAAGTATTGTAATTATTTACGTTGTTCAGACAAAATTTCAATCCCCTGAAGAAGGTCAGAGTGAGCAAGGGCTGAAATGTCATGAATATGGCAACAAAGATAAGGACGACAGTCCGAACAATGTAAATAATTGATATTGCATTTCCATTTTCAAAGACCATAGTTGACAAGAAGCTGAAAGAGTTTCAAAAGTGAGAAGTGCAGAAGAAACTGTTAGCACGGAACTTAGTTACATCTAGTAATTTTAACCTTAACAAGATGAGACCTTGCTGCCAATCAAGTACTGAATTTAATTCATGAAGTTCAGGTAACAAAACTTATCTTGAACATTTATGAAAATATTTATAGAAAAAAAAGAATAGGGAAGCTGTTAAAACAGTGGGAAAGTGACGGAAGCTGAGATGCTTGAGCAGGACTGATAACATTGTAGATTATTTTATTTTTTTTCAAAAATCTCCAGATTTTTACTGCATCTCAGAATTTTTTTTTGCATCTGTCTGAATTCTATTTGCCTGAAGAATTTGATTTACTTTCTAGATCTTAACCACTTTTCATTTTAATGTTTCCTTAATCGATGGAAGATGTTTATATTTTTTAAATTTATGATAAAAACATACCATAAAATTTTTTATATATATATATATATATATATGCAAACTTATCACTATACTCGTTTCGAAAAACCCTCCCGCGTATATACGCGGAAGGAATTAATGGTTGTAAAAAAAAGAAAGAGCTAAGCATATGAACATCAGCCAAAGCGATTTGGACCGAGCCAGCACATAGCTCAAAGTAAAAACCCGAGACGAGTAATCAATAACAAAAAAGCGCTCAATACGTAGTGAGCCAACAAACCTACCAAGGTTTCACCTAAACGGATCTTCAGGGAAGGTTGGCTAAAGAGGAAAGTAACAACGACGAGATAAATGGAACTCAATAACCCACGTGACTTTAAAAAAAAAAGACACCAAACGCAAAAAGGGGGGAAACTTTTATTAAGAAATATAAATATTAAAAATAAAAATAAAAATAAAAAATAAAAAGCGCCCACTAGCGAAGACAGAAACCTAAGCCTACTAACGACAACAAAAGAAAATAAGGGAAAAGGCAAACCTAGCAAGCATTCCTAATTCAAAAGCCAAGACTTCCTATGTCTACACTTAAGTATTTCTGTTTTAGAATTCAATAAACTGTGGGTTCAAACGATGCTATAAGCAAGTTTTTCTTCCCGACATAACCTGCAAAATTTCTGGCCAGCTTTGAACTTTGTACATCCTTTTTAATATTTCTTATTCTAAAATGGGGTCTATGTTTAGTTATTGTTTAATTGACCATACATAAGTAGAAAGAGTGATGCTGTGCTTATATTTTTCATTGTTAAAACTACTGGTATGGTTATAATATCGTTTTTTAAAACTATCTTGAGTAGCACCCAAGTATGTTTTGGGTTCTGGATCTTCTTTGCTTTTATGAACTTTAACCAGGTAAATGACACAATCTTGCTGGCATTTACCCTGTAGCGGACAGTTGTTTTTATTTCTACAATTACAGCTCGTCATACCCACATTAGTTTTATCCATAACCTTAGTCTTATTCAATCCACTGATAATTTTTCCCAATATTTGGCATACAACAAAAACTGAGTTTTACGTTATTTTTTATTGAATATTTTGTATAACTTATTTTCCTTACTAAAATTTTGCTTTAATAAACTGAAAAATATTTTGCCAATTTTTGTTTTAACAGCCAAATTAAATGGTGGATTAAACCAAAGGATGTTCCTACTTCTGTTTTTACTCTTGCCTCTTTTAATATCGGTATACATCAGGATGTGCGTTGTGGTACAGTGGATATCGGCTCGGAACGAGAAACCGAGGAGCCAAGTTCGAATTCCAGTTGAATCCATTGTATTCACTTACGCGCAAATAGGTATTAATCCGTTTCTTCCTTCCAGTTATGGGTTAAATAACAGAACTGACTGGGTTCTATAGCCTTTGTCGGTAACCAGTCTACCGCAGAAAGCAATGGCAACCTACTGCGGGATAATCTGCCCAGTCAGTTATATCTCTTTCGAGACATGATCGCCCAAGCGTGTATCACGTATGGCACTTGACTGACTGATACACCAAACTATCTGTATATCCACTTTTAAGTAGTGCATTCTGCTGTAATTTTTTATGATTGTTAAAGATTACTTTGCTGGAAGAATTGTTAGACAATCCATAGGAAATACTTTTAGTAATACCCCGCACAATATGGGTGGGGTGGTTGGATTTAGTATTTAAGTATAGCAGGTTTTGGTTCTCCTTCGTATAAGGGGGTATAGTTCCATTTAAAATATTTAGCGTTGTCTACATAATTTACTATTTTTAAATTACTTTCAAATTCCACATTGAAACCATAATTTTTGAAAAACCAATGGAGTTCTTTTCGTAAGTTGTCACATTTTTGGGGGTTACTATTATCAAACCGTCATCACGGTACAACTCGTGTTTATTGAAATCTATGTACTTATATAAATAAAGAGTTGGGAGTTCCACAGCAGAGGGAACAAAAACTTGGAGAGTTGAGTTATTAAAGAGAAATAACTGAAATAGATATCCAGAAAAAGCATGGCATGTGGAACTAGAACAATCTACCCCAGTGGATGAAATAAAGGGTTCATTTTGAAATTCCAACATATAACACCTGAAGCAGTTAAGAGCACAATAGCTGAAATGTTGTGAATATGAATGACAATAAAGATAAGGACAACAGTCCGAACAATATAGATAATGTAAATTCTATATCCTCTTTGTGTGTATATATATATATATATATATATATATATGCAGGTACACACCAATATATAAATATTTATCAGGTGTTAATAGAACTGTGCTATTAAGTGTATATTAATAAATAGCGTTTGTGATAATGTTTAGCACCAAAGTTGTTGATTTTCTTTTTATTGGTTTTACAGATAAAATGTATTTTGGCAAGCAGGTTTTTTTTATCATAAAGTGCTCAATATCAGGGTAGAGATAAAGCATTGATAAGTCATGCTTTAGATGTAGGGCAATATGTATATTTATTGTTAAAAAGTTTGTCTCTAACTATTAATAATATTGATAAATATACATATTATCTTACGTGTAAATTATCTATATTATCTAATTATCAGGCAGATATGAGTCGTGCTTTAGACATAATATATATATATTATTTATATATATATATATATATATATATATATATATGTGTGTGTGCGGAACTTATTTGAAAGTGCTCAATATCAGTGATAGAGCTGACATATTCATTTAGATATGTGTGAGTTTGTGACCCTGATTTTCACGCTCTTGCAATCATCAGACACACACGCACACATATATACAACACTTTTTACATTCTTGGATTTTCAGATGGTAACTTTGCTTAACCTTTCAACCAAATTCGCTATTAATTTCTTTCGTTTAATGTTATGGTAAAAATTTCAACAATACATTTTTTGAAGCGAGGGGAAAAATTACCAGCAATACATCTGACTCTCAACAAAAAACACTTTACAAAAATACGTCAAAGAAAGCTGATCTTATTTCTTACAAAGAATACATATTCTATTCATTCAAATCTATTGTAAAAATCTTGTTGGCATTAAATAACCCATTGAAGTTGATGTACCGTAAAACAAATCAAACCAAACAAAATCTTTCATTAAAAAAAAAAAAATCAATTTCTTTTTCATTTTCCATTCTGACTTTTTATGCAACTTTAGCTTCCTAATTGTTGCTGATGTCTAATTTAAATCAGGTCGGGTGTCATTTCATTCTTTCCGCAATGTCCTATCATTTGTCGCTATTAGTAACGTTCGTTTGTTCTACTGTCCTTTCCGTACCATTCTATTCTGCAAGCCAATTACTTAGTTTGATTGCTGTTTTCTTCTGCTTCTCTTTCAATATGCTCTGTGAAATTATCCAATCCCTCTTTCCTTGTTATATATCCCAGAAATTTCGACTGTCTTGTATTGATTCTAAGTGTCCTTTTCCATATTTCTTTAAAATTTCTCATTTCTTACATACCCAGTCTATGCAATTCTCAACAACATTCTGTAAATTCATATCTCTGTTACTTCAAGTCTTCTCTTCATCTCTGATGAGATTGTCCAGCAATTACAAGCATATAGAAGTACCAATATTACATAGCAATTCAGCATTTTTTCTTTGTTTTTAACGAAATTTTCCTGTTACTTAATACTTAGCACTTGAGTGGCATCTTTTAGTATTCTTGTGTACCTTTAGATTTCTGTATCACGTTTTCTCTCACCTGTTATAATGCTTCCCAGGTAGATAAATTTCTATGCTTGTAAATATGACATTGTGTTTGCCAAATCAATACACTCCCTTAATAGTACCGACTGCCGGTTCAGATACATACCCAAATTTAAAAAAATAAAGATCACTATGTACGTTGTGGTGCAGTGAATATCGACTCGGAACGACAAATCGGGGAGCCGAGTTCGAATTTCAGTTGAATTCCTTGCACTCACTCACGCGCAAATGCCATTGGGAAAGGTATTAATCCGTTTCTTCCCTTCGGATATAGGTTAAATAATAGGACAGATTGGGTTCTATAGCCTTGGTTGGCAACCAGTCTACCGCAGAAAGCAATGGCAACCTACTGCGGGATAATCTTCTGCCCAGTCTGTCATGCCTCGAAATGGACATGAGCGCCCAAAGCGTGTATCACGTATGGCACTTGACTCATAGATAAGTCGGAAGAATGTAAACGAAGGTTTTATTTTATAGACGAAGAATATGCTAACAAAGCGAAGAAATGTGTTGCATGCCTTCTCTCCGACCCTGAAAAGAAAATCTAGTGGATGTTAAAAAACGTCCAACACGTTTTGCCCGTGTGTCAAGCAAGTATCTTCTCGTAGTGACTACTCTATAACTCACCGCTGTCCAGACTAGTGCTCCACTGATTAGCCATTAAGTCATACGACGGGTTGTTAAGTGTTAGTTTACTGGCCAATTGCCGTGCATACTAATTAGAGAAGAGGAAGTAAAGTTAGCCCAACGCTTCCTTGACAGGAAATAATATTTTAATGATTTAACTTCTCAATTCTCAGATAATTGTTGGCGTTAAATATAGAGTGATTGTAAAGTTTTCACAGTTTTCACAGGGGCTCTTTAATAGAGAATTTTAAATTTCTAGCCCTGACTGAGTTCAAAAGTGTTTCATGATCTTGTGGGTGATGAATTCTTTTCCACTCTTCAATAAACGAAACGTTGCTTCCCTACTGCTATAGCAAATGTTCGGGAGAACTAGATTACTTGGTTCCCCCCAGTCCAGACATTTACAGTTAGGACTTTCCGTGTATATTGAATCGATTCATCTTCATTCCCTTCATAATCCTTTGGTCAAGAGTACATTTTACTTAGACAGCTTTTCCCACAGAGCTGGAACAAATGTCATATACCATTGCTGGATCACTACAAACAACGCGGAACACGTGTATATGAAGATATAATCATATATTCTTATTCTTCGTCGGTGACGCTTGTACGAAGTAGAAGAGCAGCCGCAGAGAGTTGCGCACACGAACGGGCCTTCGGGAGTCTGAAGATAGCCGGAGTTCCCTGTCTATTTTCAGCCAAAATTCTAGACTTTATATAATCTTAAAACTTCCACGCATTTTTGCTTTTTGTCGCTTTATTGAACTCATCTACGGCCGGATATGCCTGTTAATGACCTTTGTCCCCGGTTGACTTTTATCTATGGCCGGATGTATTTGTCATTCACACCCGGCGGTCAATGGACTTTCAAGTCGTGTGTTACGTTGCACTTTGACATCATCAACAACCGGAATATCTGTCAACCACCATCGACATTTGATGACGTTACTCACGGCCGGATGTACATGTCAATTACTTTTGCCGTTCAAGGTACACAAACTCTCGAAGAGATATTTCTTAATCACTACACTCTTAACCTCTTCAACTTGAGGGTCAACGGTTATCTCTCCTACATATCCTTATAATATGAGACCCTTGCTTCTCCCTATAGGTCCTTACAACATCCCCATTCAGTAACCCTCCACCAAACTATATTTAGGTCTTGAATAATAATAATAATAATAAATCGCTAAGAACGAGTAACGTCTCAGTTGCTTTCACTATTTGATGATTAGAATGGAGACAATAACAAAAAAAAAAGGAGAACAATAGAAATGATAAAAATGAGAGAGAGAGAGGAAGAGAGAGAAATGGTAAAAATAACAGAAAACAAAGGCCGTAAGAAAGAGAATGGAGGATATTTGTGTTCGGGTATTTTTACTTGAGCATTGTTGGGTGTTTGTAAATAAATTTTCAGTCTCGCTTCATTTATTTGAAGATAAACATTCGAAATGCTACAATACAAAAACACAAGAGAATTGCAAGCGGACAAATAAAACAAGGGGCAGTTTCCCAAGCAGTAAACTTATCAACAATGGTTTGTTTTCCCTTCTATCTGTTTGAAAACGGATTATGCAAACAGCCGAAAAAGACGCCGACATATCTCTCTGCGATGGTGGTGGTGTTTTTTTTTTAAGGCGTATCTTTTTTTTTATTCACACACATACGCAGTTGCTTGAGATAAAGTAGAAAAAAAAAGGAGCGTTTTATACGCGTCCATGATTTTTTTAAATGATTTTTTTATGTTTGGTTAATGCTGGAAAAAAAAAGTCTCCCTAAATACACTTGTATGAAAATACAAAAAATAAGAATAGTAATATGGTAGAGAAGCTCTGTGGTGACAATATGTAATTACAAAAGACGGTTACATTAGTTGACAAAATTAAAAATAAATAAAAATTAGTAAATTAAGGCATCTTAGTAATCAGAGCGAGACGGGCGGCGGCGGCGGCTTTGGGTTTGTTTTAGAGACCGAGAACGCAAGAATGACAAAGATACGATTACAGTGCTGGTAAACAATGACTAGTTCTTTCTTGTTTCTCGTCAAGCGCGACGTAAAACTGAAGACTCATTTTGTCGTCTGCCTCGGACTTTATTTTTGTTAGGTTTTCGCGCGTACACGGCTGTTAATGCTACAAACAGCGCCATTTGGGCGCAGAGTTTGTAAATCACATTTCATTAACATTCTTTGTACGGAATTATTTAGTTGAAATTAATTAAGTCTCAAAAAGGGATGACTTGCTTCAAAAAATTCATTGTTACTCTGTCAGATCGTTCATTTATCACGACCATTATGCAAACGAAGTCATAAACAAATAATTAAACAAAACAACATAAATGAAAGAAAAAAAATTGTCCGCTAAAAATAAAAACGAAATAAGATGTTTCAAAAGATGTTTTTTCATTCATTCTTTACATCGAAGCAAAAAAGTCTGTTTCGGAATTTAAAACGCAAATCAATTCTCTGATATTTCTGATGTACAAACTAGAGAAACAATTCTATGCCTGAACAGATTCATACGTAATTTAAATGAATGCTTCCAAGGAAGAAACTCATATATTACTGTCTAGGAAAATAAATAGAAAATAGGAACAAAAAAAAAAAAAAACTTGAAAGATTGTGTTTGTAATAATAGCTTTCAATTACGGAAACACTAAAGTACAATTTATTCAAACAAGAAAAAACCCACATATGTATGCTCAGCTACACAGGTCGTTAGAACGACTCTCACCCTTTTTTAAAAAAATTATTTTGAGCTTAAAATTCATTATAGCAGCCACAATCTTAACAAAATTATATATGCTGATGACACAGTGTTAACAGCAAGCACAAAAAGGAAACTACAGGAACTGTTACAGAAGATCGTAAAGAAAAGCAAGAAGAAAGGACTAAACATAAATTGTAAGAAGACGGAATGTATGGTTAACAGCAAAAAGAGTCAAATATGCGAATGACTAATCGAAGATGCAGAAATCAAACAAGTACACAAACTTATGCATTGAATTCCAGTTGCATTCACATACACACAAATACCATTGGGAAAGGTAATAATCCGTTTCTTCCCTCAAGCTATAGGTTAAATAGCAGGACGGATTGCGTTCTATAGCCTTGGTTGGCAACCAGTTTACCGCAGAAAGTAATGGCAACTTACTACGGGGAAAAGCTTCTGCCCAGTTAGTCATGTCTCTTTCGAGACATGATCGCCCAATCCTGTATCACGTTATAGCGTTTGACTGACACAAATTTAAATACCGAAATCCGAAGGTTCATTGCGATAATGAAAAATACCTCCCAAAATTTAAGGAAAGTAATAAGAAAGAGGAAAATATCGTTAGAAACAAAGTAAAAAGTACTCAACTGTAATGCAATATTGATTCTTTTATAGGGTGGTGAATGCTGCCCCCACTCAAAGAAGAAACTTGAGGCAACAAAAATATAGTTTTACCCAAAGATATTAAGAATACCATGGACCGAACATGTGAGCAACAAAGAAGTTTTAGAGAAAACAGAAACAAAAAGGATGCTTATACTTTATATCAGACTGAGACAGTTTAAATTTCTAGGGTGCTCAATGAGGAAAGAGGACTTGGAATATTTGACACTGACAGAGCATATTAAAAGCAAGAGGTGCGTTCACCCGGTTGATCTAATGGCTTGTTCCGGTGCGAAGGCGCACGGTTTTACAAGGTATGCAAATGTGAGGCGGCCATGTCGATATACGAGCTGCCCGTTGTAATTCGTATGCAAATAAGCAGCTGAGAAAGGGGGTAAAATGAGGAAAGGCGGCGATTTGTGCAGTACTAACTTAGTCGGTTGACGAAGTCTTTGAGCGAGAAGACAAAGACGACGACGACAACGACAACGACGAAGAAGACGACGACGGAAAGACTAGGAAACCAAGAGAGTACCTGTTGTCGTCAAAAATTTGTTTGCCTGAAACACAGATATATTACAGATTTCCTTTTCATTACAAGAGGGACGAGATGCCGAGATGCCGAGATACCGAGTTCGAATCCAGTTGAATTCCTTGCATTCACTTACGCACAAATACCTTTGGGAAAGGTATTAATCCATCACTTCCCTCCAGTTATGGGTTAAATAATAGGACAGATTGGTTTCTATAGCCTTGGCTGGCAACCAGTCTACCGCAGAAAGCAATGGCAACCTACTGCGGGATAATCTTCTGCCCAGTCAGTCATGTATCTTACGAGACATGATCGCCCAAAAGCGTGTATCACACATGGCACTTAACTGATTGACTGAATATAATAGTTGGAATCACGATTAAGGCTTCTACTGGCCATAAAGTGGGGGATCAGTTTATTACTTCATAACAATATAAAACTGATCCGCCACTAATTACTACGTAATAATATAATACATCTTTTCTCGCTCTAGCTATGAGTCAAATAACAGGACACATTGGGTTCTATATAGTCCTGGCTGGCAACCAGTCTACCGCAGAAAGCAATGGCAACCTACTGCGGGATAATCTTCTGCCCAGTCAGTCATGTCTCTCACGAGACATGATCGCCCAAAAGCGTGTATCACATATGGCATTTAACAGACTGACTGACAAGAGGGACAGAGGAAAGCAGTGTCTCACCTACCTAACGATCATGTATAAATGATTGGCAGAACAGGGATTAGGAGAGACGGAAAAGAAAATTTGCTAAGGGCTACAAACGACAGGAAATTGTGAAGGGACATAACTGCCTACGTCTTAAAAAGACACAGCACAGAGAAGAAGAAAAAAATAATCTTAAACTCGTTGAAGCAAATAGAGAAGGAGCGGAAAGATGAAGGTATGAAAATAAAGGAATGTTAAGCTAATCTTTCAATTGAAGCGGATCTATCTACCTTGAAAACCAGCATTTCTAATCCTTATTATCAACAAGTAACCACGCACTGATTACTGGTTCTTTGTTGGAAATATCTAACAGGTCAAATATAAAGCGAGTAGATTTCATCAAGGCATATGGTTGAATCATGGAAGAGGGTAACTGAAAATAAGATTTGGTTGCTCCAATCTCCCAGTTTACACAATATATATATATATATATATATATATATAAAGGAAAACTCAACACGTCATTTCAAGTCGTTATAAACTATAGTTCATTTCTATGAGCTAATTATCTCATTTCATCAGACCTTACAATATTTCTTCCATTTGGTACAAAAATATTTTGCCGGAATATATATATATATATATATATATATATAGTGTATTTAGGCAACATTCTCTCAAATGTATGTAATAAATTGAAGAAAATTCCATATATTTTCAATGGGGTTTAAATCTGGTGAACGCGTAGGCCAATTGAATCCCTTGAAGTCATCCGAGTGTTCCTGGAACTACTTTTGTGTCACCTGCGCACAATATGAAAAAGGCGAGCAGAAAGGGTTATAAATGGTCTTCAACAAGATTTGTGTATGTCAAACTTATAAAAACTCAGTCCTGTTTCGAAAGTGGTCCTTCCAAGCCCCAACAGAGCACACGCAATAACATGATAGCGTCATAACTAGATCTTGTAAGACTATGCAGTCAGGCTAGATCAATATAATTATGATTATTTGACATGTATATTTTAAATATCTTATGAGGCATTTTGAGTACAGGGGTTCCTCGACTTACGACATATTTCCGTTTCTATGATTCATCGTAACACGATTTTCAGTGTAAGTCGGAACGTATCGACGATTTTTGGTCAATAAGCATTATTTTTTTATAATCGTGTCGCTCCAAGCAAGACATTTTATTACCACTGTTGTGCAGGGGGCTACACAGGAGGAAAGTTACGAAAAAGAGTGACAGGTTATAAGAGGTGTCAGGAAGTGGCTAATAGAAGGATGAGAATACTGATGAGAGTGGAGTGGACGAAGAAGAGAGCATGAGAGAGAGAGAGAGAGAGAGAGAAAGAGAAAGAAAGAGAGAGGATGCAAGTTAGGAAGATAGGAGATGAATATTGACTTTACATTTGAATTCTTGAAGATTGTAGCTATCGGGAAAGCAAGTAAACGGGAGGGAATTCCACAGGCGGGAAGTGCGAGAAAAGAAGCAAATAGAGTAAAATTTGCGTTTACAATTTATTGGTTTCACAGTAAAAGGGTGGGACCTAGTTGCTAATCTTGTGGCTCGAGTAAATTTATATATATGGGGTACCAGTGAGCTAAGTTCATCGGAACAGAAGCCGTGAAAGTATTTTGTGTCTCTACACAGGGAAGCCACATGATCACGTGACTGTATCCGAGCTACCAAGTCGGGATCGATCATATTACAGATTTTTCGTTGGATTTTGTCAAGAACCCCTAGGTGGATAGCAGGAGCACCTGGTCAGATATGGCAGCAATGTTCAATGCACGGGTGGATGGTAAATTTGTATATGTGTAGGATTGATTCAGTCGGGAAAAACTGCACAGTAAACCGACCTTCTTAGCAGTGGATTTAGCTATGGATTCTATATAGCCATTCCACTTGAGGTTTGTTGTGAGAGTTAACCCGAGGAGGCGCAGTGTTTTTCTTTCAGTGAGAGTGGCCTGATCCATACTAATGGGGGAGTAGGAGCGATTGTCTGAGATGGTTAATAAATAACTGCTTCGTTTTGGAAGCATTAACATTTAAAAGCCATTTCTTACCCCAGTCCACCACGGATTGGAGGTCCTTTCCAAGCTCAGGTTTTCTTTGTCGGCCTCGGTAAATGTTTGATCGAGGCGAGAGTAAACTGTAGTGTCGTCAGCGTATATGCCTACTTGGGTTATTACATCGGTGAGATCGGTAATGTAGATAAGGAAAAGCGTAAAATCTAGAATATATCCTTGAGGACACCCGCGTTCGTGTGATAGAATTGGGAGGCATGTCCGTTCAATACTACCTTCATGATGCGATTTCAAAGCAATGACTGGATTAGGTCAAACAATTTTCCAGTTATACCATAGCACCACAGCTTGCATAGAAGGTCAGCATGCCAGACTGTCAAACGCTTTGGAGATGTCTAGGGCAACAGTTCGGGCTTCGCCGTCTCTCACTTAAGCTGATGCAATAGTAAAGTAATAATCAAGGACATAACTTTTGTGGCCTGTCAGGGCCAGGAAGAAAGACCCGAAAACAAGAAGGTAGGTTGACAGTTCGGACAGACATTTCTATCTGTTGATTAATAACACTCTTATTTTATATATATGTTCTGTTATTCCAATACTCTGGTTCAACCTATCTTCCTTTGACATACACAAATCTTGTGGAAGATCATTGGTAACCTTTTCTGCTCGCCTTTTTCACATTGTGCGCAGGTGACACAAAACTAGTTCCAGGAACACTCGGATGACTTCAAGGTATTCAATTATCCTACGTGTTCACCAGATTTAAACCCCATTGAAAATATATGGAATTTTCTTCAATTTATTACATACATTTGAGAGAATGTTGCCTAAATACACACACACACACACACTCTTTCTCTCTCTCTCTCTCTCTCTCTCTCTCTATATATATATATATATATATATATATATATATATATATATATACTAGCAATATAGCTCGGCGTTGCTCGGGTGTAATGAAAGCTTTAAAACTAATCCATGGTCCTGGAGCTCAGACTCTTTGGACGTTGGCACGAAAGACTAAAAAGCAATAGTTGTTTCCAGTTAAAGCGAAACCGTAGACTGAAAGAAAAATGAATGGATGTAAGTCAAATTTTGAAGTTTGGTGAGAATCGAATAAAGATTGTGGATTTGTATAAAGGACACACAGACAGATAAACAGACACACACACACAAATATCTTGCCTTTTATATATATATATTATCGGCTTTCTGCACTATTGTAAGAACTGCAACCTTGAAACTTCTGAATATCGTTTCTTATGTCTTTGTCTATGAGTGTATCAAATTTGATTAACATCGGACCACTCCTTCTATAACCCGATTTTTTCGATTATCGATTTTCGATATTTATCGGGGGTATCTCGACACAAAACTTAGCTAAGAACGCTTGCAGACGCTTCTAGTACAACTGTGTAAATTTTCAAGAAAATCGGTTCAGTCGTTTCAGAGTCTATAGGTAACGGACACACACACACACACACACACACACACACACACACACGCACACGCACGCACAGAGACAAAGTTCCATTTATAAAATAAGTTTAGATAAATCACACACATACAGACAAAGTTCCATTTATAAAATAAGTTTAGATAAATTGTGTAAACTGGAAGATTGGCGCAACCTAATTTTATTTTTAATTACCCTCTTCCATGATTCAACCATATGCCTTGGTCTGGAATAACAGAACATATATACAAAATAAGAGTGTTATTAATCAGCAGATAGAAGTGTCCATCTGAACTGTCAAGTTACACTACGTCTCGACTGCACCCAGGAAGTATTATACCCAGTCAGTTATGTCTTTTTCGAGACATGATTGTCCAAGCGTGTATCAGGTATGGCACTGAACTGAATGATATTATGATTATTTGGCATGTGTTTATGTATATCTTAAATATCTTATAAGACATTTTAAGTACAGCGGGTTCTCGACTTACGACAGTGTTCCGTAACGCGATTTTCATTGTAAGTCGAAACATATCCACGATTTTTGATAAATAAGCACTTACGTCCATCATCTATGCAATAGTGAAGTAATAATCAAAGACATAATGTTGTGGCCTTTTAGGGCCAGGAAGAGAGACCCGGAAATAAGAAGATAGGTTGAACCAGTGGAATAACAACATATATAAAAATAAGAGTATTATTAATCAGCAGATAGAGATGTTCGTCCGAACTGTCAAGTTACACTGCGTCTCGACTGCGCTACTAGGTTGGCATTTCGGTCCCATCCTTTTAACGTTGAAATAGTTAATTGCAACCACCACTTCTACTCCAACAGCTTCTTTTCTTGCACTGTGGAATTCTCGCCTGTGAAATTCCCTTCCGTTTATGTCTATAATCTCCAAAAATTTAAATGCAACGTTAATTGCCACCTTATATCTTCTTGAATCCCGTTCATCTTTTATCCTTTCTTTAATAACCCCTACACCCAGTCTTTTCTCTTACTGCAAACCCCTGCACATTAGTGGCGGCCTCACCTTGCTTGGGGTGTGAAATGATTATAAAAAAGCAAACAAAAAAAAAAAAAAAAAAAAGAAACGAAAACGACTCTTATATTCAGAATCAGAAAGAGACAGTTTGATTTCTTGGACATATAATGAGGAAAGAGTGCTCGGAGAATTTGACACTCACTAGACATACTAAAGATAAAAGGGACAGAAGTAAATTGCGATTAACCAACCCTATATTCAGAATCAGAAAGAGACAGTTTGAATTCTTGGATATATAATGAGGAAAGAGTGCTTGGAGAATTTGACACTCACTAGACATACTAAAGATAAAAGGGACAAAAGTAAATTGCGAGTAACCAACCCTATATTCAGAATCAGAAAGAGACAGTTTGGTTTCTTGGATACATAATGAGGAAAGAGTGCTTGGGGAATTTGACACTCACAAGACATACTAAAGATAAAAGAGACAGAAGTAAATTGCGAGTAACCAACCCTATATTCAGAATCAGAAAGAGGCAGTTTGATTTCTTGGACATGTTATGAGGAAAGTGTGCTTGGAGAATTTGACACTCACAAGACATACTACAGATAAAAGGGACAGAAGTAAATTGCGAGTAACCAACCTTATGAGTTTGTTTAAGTGGATTGCAGAAGAGGGAATAGGATTGACAGTAAATAGGAAAACATTACTAAGAGCTGCAAAGGATATAAAGTTGTCGAGGGCTATGATCATCCACGTTTCTGTTGTATTTAAGTTGCATCTTCTCCAATTGCCGTTTAGTAATAATCTTTACTGTTCGTTTTTCGCTTTACTTCAGTCTAATAAAATTCACAAAATAAAGTATTTTACGCAGACATGGAAATATTTACACTTCCACGCGTTACTTGCGAAGATAAAATTGTCCATGGACGTCTTGACTTCTGCTACCGCGACTGCTGCCACGACTCTCATTTGCCATTTTAAAACATTTTCTTACCTTTGATTATATTTTATTTCTATATTCATTTTCCTGTTCCCTCCCCACATTTTGCTTTGCTATTGTTTTCGTCTAATAAATTTTGACAAGTAACGGGTTTTGTTGCTGACATTTTGAAAGCATTCAGATTCGACAAGTTCCTCCTTGATGACAAGTAAAACAACGAGGTTCAAGATTGTTGCAGCTTCTTTTACTTCTGTCGTTATTGTTTTTCTCTTTTGATATGTTTTAAGGCATCAGAAATGTCAATCAATGCACTTATGAAAGCTACAACAAAAGCAATAACAACAAAAGCAACAACAACAACAACAACAACGATAACAGAAAACACAAATTCAAGGTCCATTCTTAACATTAACTCTACAACAACTAGTAATATTATTTCTTCTTCCTTTTCTCTTATTTTGGCGGGCGTATGAGACCAATTAAGACAAACTTACACATGCTAAGACCAGCTCTGACATGTTGAAATAAGCTTTGCAGCGTAAGCGGGGTCTGGGTAATCTTTGACCAGTGTCCTGTGCGTACGCGCTCGGGTTCCCCACGTTAAAAATCGAATTTTTGTCACAACTCAAACCAGAGGCAGAAGTAGGGTATGAGAGCACACCCACTAAAGTGTTATGGAAATAATCTGTAGTGGACCTATAAGTTTATTTGTAACTCGTCACCAGTTAATGGTGGAGTGTTGAATAGATGTCGTTTGCCATTGCTTTCTGCGGTAAACTGGTTGCCAGCCAAGGATATAGAACCCAAAGCTATAGAACCCAAGTGACATGGCTTAAAAATGTAATCCCTAGTCTTATTTACTTTTGTGCTTACTTCACTGAACCAGAATATGTAACTTTTTAGCCTCTGTAGACTCACGAGACACATCTCTCTCCTTCGTCCTGGGTATGACGATAAACTACATCCGGCAGCAAGGCCTGGGATCGAGAGATTGAAGGTTTTGAGAAACGTGGAACCACCTGTTCATTGCTGATATTCCTAGGTTCACCATGACCAAGGTTGATATCACCTGTTAGGATCCCAGCTAAATAATTGTTATGGTACTCTTCTATGAGAAATGGACTCGTCCTCTTGCTACATATAGATTACCTGCGTGACTTCTAGAGAGCAGTTAATCCAGAACAGTTAAAGATCAATTATGAGCAGTCAAGTACAGCAGTTAAAAGAAGCCGTTAACGACAGCATAATAATACTTTCGGACTTACTTATTTCTGTATTTATTATTAACCTTTTTTTGAATATCTTGTGTCTTTTTATGCAGCATAGCCCGGCGTTGCTCGGGTGTAATGAAAGCTTTAAAACTAATCCATGGTCCTGGAGCTCAGACTCTTTGGACATTGGCACGAAAGAAACAATAGTTGTTTCCAGTTAAAGCGAAACCGTAGACTGAAAGAAAAATGAATGGATGTAAGTCAAATTTTGATTTCCTAATATCGATATCAAATAAGTTTTTTCGTCGTAAACTGAATTTTGAAGGCTAAATAAGTCATCTGAGTAAATGGTATCATGGCTGAGACTAAGAACTACAATTATACCTACTTAGAGCCAAACCCAAAGCAAAAACCAAAATGAAAGGGCTGAAAAAAATGCAGACATACAGGCAGATAAACAGACACACGCACAAACATCTTGCCTTTTATATATATATATATATATATATATATATATATATATATATATTCTCGATCTTCTGCACTATTGTAAGAACTGCAACCTTGAAACTTCTGAATATCGTTTCTTATGTCTTTGTCTATGAGTGTATCAAATTTGATTAAAATCGGCCCACTCATTCTATAACCCGATTTTTTCGATTATCGATTTTCCATATTTATCGGGGGTACCTCGACACAAAACCTAGCTAAGAACACTCGCAGACGCTTATAGTACAACTGTGTAAATTTTCAAGAAAATCGGTTTAGCCGTCTCGGAGTCTATAGGTAACGGACACACACACACACACACACACACACACACACACACACACACACACACACACACACACACACAAAACACACACAGACAAAGTTCCACTTATAAATAAGTTTAGATATAACAACCGAGTTAAGTATGTTGGCCCAAATAGAAAGGGTATATAACAACTAACAATTTAATAACGATTTCTTGATGTTAACTAAGGTGAGGGAAATTACCTGAGTGCCATATTCCTCAATTTCATCCACATTTACTACGGTTATTCATTAAACTTAAAATTCGACAAGTCGATATTTTTTCTCTCTTCGCAGCTTTCGAACGTTGTACATCGGAGTCGGTTACATGTCGTTTTTCCTCTTTGCCATTTCGGCTTCGGCTTCGTCATTGAACCTCCGTGGCAAACATATCGCTAAAATAAATATTAAGTATGATTCGTAAGCACGCGCACGGGAATCAGATCGATGAAAAATCGATAAGTTTTGTCGTTACAAGAGAAATATCAGTTGAATGCACCTGCAGTCAGCAAAATCGAACCGATTGAATAGCTATAGTCACCGCTCGTCTCATCTCCCATACCAACAGACGCACGCACGCGTATATTTATCTATCTATGCGAATGTGGCGGAGAGATGATAGTGTGTGCATAGATTAATAGAGAATATGCGAAGCCTGTTCAGAAAGTATCCAAGCGCTTAGCACTATTGAAAAAAAAAAAAAAAAAAAAACTATTTTAGATAATAGCACATTAGTCCTTTTCAAAATACATTTCTTGGGACACCATACATTTCTGTTAGTCTCTCTTTCCCTTTTCAAGGTCTGCAAGGTCTTCTTTTTAGGTCCCAATCAACTTCTTCGTGACTACATTCGCACAGCACAAAAATGACTAAATATTGTTTATCTACCGCCTGTATAACCCCACGTGAGAGCATCTCTTTATGTTTTTTTTTAATCATTTCACCCCAAGCAAGGCATTCCACTGCCACTATTGCGCTTGGGGCTACATAGGGGAAGGTAAAGAGAAAGAGTATTTAGATATAGGAAATGTCAGAAGGAGGGTGATAGATGGGTATGGATACGGAGGTTGGGGGTTAGGTGGATGGTAAGAGTATTTGAAAGAATGGAAGCGAGTTAGTGTGTTAGGAGGTGTCTATTGACCTTACATTTAAACTCCTGGAGATTGTAGCCGTCGGGGAAGCAGTTATGTGGAAAGGAACTCCACAGTCAGGAAGTGCGAGAAATATGTGCTTGCAGTAAGGTTCATTTTGATAGATAGCCAAGTTACATCAGGGTAGTCGATTCAGTTATCAAGACATTTAAAATGGCTGGTTACTTTGTAGACAAACGTCGTTTCTCTCTCTCTTCTCTGTCTATCTCTCTCTCTTTTCGGTTTAGTTGACATGAAGTGGAAAGAATATATTTAATCCATTGTTGGGTCAGCTGCTCAAAATTCTGGTTCACTGGGATTGTGCGAGAAAATTTTTCTCTCATACATATCTATTTTGTTTTTTTTATATAATCGTGTGGCCTCAAGCAAGGCATTTTGCTGCCACTGTTAGGAGGGGGTTACATAGGAGGATTTTTTGAGAAAGAGTGACAGGTTACAGAGGGTGTCAGGAAGAGAGTATGAGAAGGAAGAGAATACTGATGAGTGGGGTGGACAGAGAAAAGAGCATGAGAGAGAGGATGTAAGTTAGTGAGACAGGAGGTGACTATTGACTTTACATTTGAATTCGTGAAGATTGTAGCTCTCGGTGAAGCAAGTAAGTGGAAGGGAATTCCACAGGCGGGAAGTGCGAGAACAGAAGCTGATGGAGTAGAATTTGCGTTTACATTTATCGGTTTTGCAGTAAAAGGGTGGGGCCTACTTGCTAATCTTGTGACTCGAGGAAATTCATATATAGGGGGCAAGAGTGAGCTAAGTTTATCGGAGCAGAAGCCGTGAAAGTATTTGTAGAAAAGACACAGGGAAGCCACATTGAGTCGGTGAGAATGCGACTGTATCCTAGCTGCTAAGTCGGGATCGATCACATTACAGATTCTCCGTTGGATTTTGTCAAGGACACCTAGGTGGATAGCAGGTGCACCCGACCAGATATGGCAGCAGTATTCAATGCACGGGCGGATGGTAGATTTGTATAAGTGCAGGACTGTTTCGGACGGGAAAAAACTTCTACCATTCGTCCATTCTTGGGATCTTACTGCCACATATGGTCCGGTGCTCCTGCTATTTACCTTGAACTCTTTGATAAAATTCAAAGAAGAATCTGCAATATTATTGAGCTTCATCTGGTGGCTCGGCTTCAGTTACTTTTCTATAAGGTTGTCACCCTGTGTCTTTTATATAAATACGTTCATGGTAATTGTTCAGACGCGATTTTCACCATGAAATCTACATTTTTTGAGTTTAAATACTATACTAGATTGGCGTCGAGATCTCATCAGTTAACATTTGAGCTGACTATATATAACTGTAACTCCTATGCTAACCGTTTCTTTTCTCGCACTCCTCGCTTATGGATCTCCCTTCCGACTCCATGCTTTCCAGCCAACTTTAATCTGAAAAAATTTAAATGCAATGTCAATCGCTATTTATATATAGTGTATTGAGGCAGTAGATAATTATCAAAACATATATTGTTAAATTTAACAGACAATGAATGTTTATTATGTTTAATCATAAGCCGTTCTAAACATCGTATTTGGGCTTTAATTTCTGGTAGAAATAAGGACAAAAATTGTCCAACATTTGAATATTTTTTATTACACTGGTTCTAAGCGTTTGGCTCACATGAGCCATCTTCAGAGTGGTTGCAGGGACGTTAGACATCTACCATCAAAGATGATATTCTTTTGTGTTGATATAAAACATTGCTATGCGACGATAACAGTCACCGAATAGCAGATGCAGTTCGTAAATTATTAATGCAGTTCTATGATATCACACCACTTTGCACTACACATGAAGGAATTCTAAAACAGACTAACATACATAAAAAAGTTCAAAGAAAACAGTTGAATTCCCTCCATTTTAACATCTTGTGACTTTGCACTACACATGAAGAAATTCTAAAATTAAAATATTCAGTTAATCTTTTTAAATGATTTGTGAGCGTTTTTATAGTTGCCAACACTGATGTTTATAGATACGTAATTTAAAATAAAGCTCATTCTGTCTTTTTGCCTTGATAAAGTCCATCACAGGACGAAACGCGTAGGCGATTTACAATACAGTTTTCCTCATGTCTTTATTTTATTTAACCATATATATATATATATATATATATATATATATATATATATATATATATATATATTAGCTACCTCCACTCATTTTCGATACCTAAATTTAAAATTGAATTTTTAAAGATAAAAGTTTTCTTGAAACTTATTTTAGTTTTAATTGAAAGTTAAACAATTAAATTTCCTATTTCCAGTAAGAATAATACTATGGTGTATTTAAAACAGAATTTATATTGATTGGAAAAGAAAATTTTTCAATTTTTAGGCAATTCTTTAGTTAATTCTCGGTTTTAAAAATTCTTGCAAAGATAAAATATACATCTATGACACATTATATTTAGAAAATTAGCAATTTTATTGTTAAATTAATTTGATTTACACTAGTATTACTTATTCATAGCATGAAATTTAGAATAAAACTATATTTTAAACACTGAGTTAAATTTCTGACCTTTATCCCGTATTTGAAATGTGACAACAGCTCGACAGATGCGAGATAAGGTAAGTGTAGGGCGATTACAAGTGATATAATTGTACAAATTTTTTCTTGGAAGGGGAAGAAACCGTGAAATTTGTTAATGTACACATAAAAATTACCATACAAAAAAATGAAAACTTCAAATACACACAAAAAATATTTTGAAAAATACAATGACATTATGATTATTATTAAAATTTTCAATTTTCGATTAATAAAAATAGTCTTAACTTAATAACTTACCAACCTAACGTTTACACATATTTGAAATATTTAAAAAATATTTTTGAAGCCTTTTAAATTGATATAATTAAAAAAATGAAAACAATACTTTTTAAAATTTCATTATTAATCAGAAAATCTTTTTCTTCAGACTATAATGTCTTTAATTTATATTATTTATTGAAGCAATTAAAAGCTTATCTAATCAAATAATGACATAGTTTCATTGCAGTTTTTATTTTGCCATTTGGAGCAGATTTTCAGTAAAAGGTGTTAAGTGGTTGAAAAAATAATAGATGATTTACATTTCCACTCCTACCTTTAACTAATAAAACCATTTTTGCCTACAGAATTTACTTTCTTGAAATTTCATGAATTTACGTGGAGAAGTGGTGGGGTAACAGATGTAAAAAATATTTTTAACAAAACTTAAAAAATAATAATAATTTCAAAAATAAGTTCATTCATTTGTAAATAAATCTTAAAAGTCTCACTAAAATCCGACAATTATTTGATTTTTGCAAGAATTTCTAAATTAATCTGTTTGTCATCGGAAAAAATGAGTTATGTAATAACGTTTTCAATTGTAAACTCTCGTAACGATTTGGCTCCTCGGTAACGAAAATAAAAACAGGATGTTTAACAAAATTTCAAACGTGTTATAAAGGATAAAAAATAAGAAAAATATAATTACAAAAAAACTTCGTTCTTTTCTCTTAATAATTACATAAACATTTTGATGTAAAGTTTACGACATTTTTTTCATCATACTATGTAGTTTTTTAGTGATTTATTAGAGATACCACACACACACACACACACCTGATCAAATGATTAACCATCTAGATTTCAAAATCTATAATTGGTTGTCCCGATAACTTTTCACCATCTATTGTATATATATTTTTTTTTTTTTTTTTTTTTTAATCATATCACCCCAAGCAAGGCGAAAACGCCACTGATGCGCAGGGGGCTACGTAAGAGTGAAAAGACTGGAAAAGAGAAAACTGGAAACCACATCCTAAACAGGAAACAAGGGATGAGCCTCTTCACCTGTTCAATAGACGTGGGTGGAGTGTGAACCGGGCGATAGATTAGTCTATCTACTCCAATTGAAGAAAAAAAAATAAATAAAAGAGTGAAAAGATTGGAAAAGAGAAAGCCGGGAACCACATCCTAAACAAGAAACAAGGGATGAGCCTCTTCACCTGTTCAATAGACGTGGGTGGAGTGTGAACCGGGCGATAGTTAGTCTATCTACTCCAATTGAAGAAAAAATAAATAAATAAAAGAGTGAAAAGATTGGAAAAGAGAAAGCCGGGAACCACATCCTAAACAGGAATATATATATATATATATATATATATATATATATATATATACACGAAAGAGGCTGAAAGTTCTCTAAAATTATAAGTATACGTACAGTACTAAAAATTTGAATTTTTAAAGTTGCATATATATATATACGAAATACGTATTACTCATGAAATCGTAGAATATCTAATATTATATATATATATATATATATATATATATATATATATATATATATATATTTGAGAAATTGTCAGACAAAATGGAAGATTTGTGCCGCGTTATATCCGTTAGGAATCAACAGGTTGTGTTTGTTGACGTTGTTTTGACTGCGCATGCGCATGATAGTTTCAAAATTTTTTGAATTATCTTTTAAAACAACTTTTGCCATTTAGTCAAATTAATGTATATTCTTTTTCTTTCCATTATATTAAATATCCCGCATTAACAAAAAATGGTCAAAGAATGGTAATATTTTGTTTTACAATTACCTCAGTAGTTTATATATATATATGAGATAACGATGTATATTTTTTGTCTAACCAGCAACTATTTTACTTGTATATGTATTGTGTGTATTTACATCGTGTATATAAGACGCTAAAATGTGCTTTTCTTCTGCGTGTGCCGTTAGCTTATATGTAAAATTTACGACTGATATTAAACCGGTCGGGTTTTAATCTTGGCTGGAAGCATTCGTATTTATGAGCTGTGATACAGCCAATCAGGACTGTCTGCAAATTACTATATATATATATATATATATATATATATATATATATATATATATATATGCAGGTTTAATTGAAAATGACAGACAAGGTATTATCATTACGTTGTTCATATACATTTTCATGACTTTTGATTTTTTTTCTTTTCAGAACTCAAATTATATAGGAATTGTCAATATGTTTGTTTTTTCGAGCGCTTTCGGCTATACTTTTGCCATTATCATGGGTGAATTTTATTTTACGAGTAGCTAATTATGTGCAGGGTTTGTGTATTTATAGTCATTTGTATGTTGTATTCCGAACACGGTAAGCAGATTGTTGCCATGTTCATAATTGATATTATTAAGTGTAGGATTTTTTTTATTTTTATAAATAATGCTTCCATTATTTTTAATCCATTTGCATGTGGATATGTGGATGATGCTGTTTGGTGACGATTCTATCTCGTCAATCATGTGGTAGTGTGACCGATGTAATTGTTTACGAATTTGGATTGTTCAAGAATGCAGTTCTTCAAAGGACATATAAATTCGTAAACGACACTGGTTCTCTGCAGTATAGATTTTGCAGGTGAAGTATTATTATGGACGATGAGATTAGCAGTTTTAAATTTTGTGCAATGAATAATTAATTTAATTTTCTTCTTTAAGTCAGTCGAAGTTGCGTATTTTCGGATGATGTTTCGAAGTGAAGATTGGTTCTGTTTATAAATGTCATGCATTTAGTTTTTGCAGAAAATATTAATGTCATTATTTTTCCCCGCGTGTTTGTTGCTGTAATTCATTACGTTACAAAGAAAAATAAACCGATATAGTAGACAATTAAAAAACCGTTATATATGTATATTGCAACCCCCCCCCCCCCCAAAAAAAAAACAACCCTGATAAATGATGAAATCATAACGGTGTCCTTTCGAAACTTTGAAGTCGGCATAACCTGCTCAGTTAAAGTGACAAATTCTTTACCGTAAACCTGTTAACGCTCTATCCTCACCCCGATATCGAGCACTTTACGATAAAAATAACCTGCTTGCCAAAATACATTTTATCAGTAAAGTACTGAAAAAAGACAACAACAATCTTGGCGCTAACCATTATCACAACTCAACACTATATATATATATATATATATATATATATATATATATATATATATATATGTACTATATAAAAATTTTTATACATATATATATAATTTAAAAATTCATAGATATTTTTAAAAAATTTATGGAAATGTAATTGATGTGCGTTGTGGTGCAGGATTTGCATTGTGGTGTAGTGGATATCGACTAGGAACGACTAATTGGAGAGCCGAGTTCGAATTCCAGTTGAATTCCTACCATTCACTTACGCACAAATACCCTTGGGAAAGGTATCTTCCCTCCAGTTATGGGTTAAATAATAAGACAGATTGAATTCTATAGCCTTGGCTGGCAACCAGTCTACCGTAGAAAGCAATGATAACCTATTGCAGGATAATTTTCTGCCAAATCAGTTATGTCTCTTTCGAGACATGATCATCCAAAGCGTGTATCACGTATGGAACTTAACTGACTGCCTGAATTGATGTTAATGTAAGAAGTCTAATTTTAAAACTATTCATATAAAACTATATTCAGTTCTATATTATAATAAAATAATTCAGAAATGAAAGTAAAAGAGTGACTTCGACATTGCATGAGCAAACAACGTTTAAATCTTAGTTCTATGTATTATTGGACCTTGGATCAAATGTATCTTTTAGCTTACGTATAAATTATATTTTAACAAGAAGGTTTAAGAAGTGTCGCTGTAATCTCCCTCACCTTCAGTTATTACTACTCTTATTCATAACGGGATAAGGAAGGTGACAGAGTTTTCATGTTGTTTTTGTTGACCATGTCCACCATAGTTTATGGATATAGAGTACAGCACAGTACGTAATCTGTTCAATGAAACAACGTCAAAGATTAACACTCACGAGTCAGACACTCTATTGAATCGGACTATATCGCCAATACTCGGGAAAATATAGCCGCCTTTTATACACGTCGCATTGAATATTTTGAGCCTTCTGATTGGTTAACCCTTCTACTGATGAACTGTAAAATGAGTCAGCTCATGGCTGGCTCACAAGTATACAAGCCTACCCAAAAAACTCCAACAGTTTTTAATTCGGTTTTTTCCTTTATTTTTCTCTGGCTGCCAACCGAGTCTGTCCGGCTATTTCCTCCATATATTTCCCAAGAAAATACAAACTACTTCGGTTGGAATTTGTACTGATTCTGTCTGACTGTTAGGACCCGTTAGGGCCCCCTGCACCTTCGTCCTATACATTACACGACATTTATAGGCATCTAAATGAATTAGAACCTTGATTTATCTTTTTTTTCAAGGCTTACAATAATTTGTTTACCGTGAATATTTATAATTTATTTTTTAATAACTGCATCTATTCATTTATAATAAAATATGCGTCTGATTTGAGTTCCAAGTGGGTGCGTGAGTGCGTGTGCACATGCACACGCTCTTGTACGGGCGCAGAGGTCACATGATCACGTATGTGAGTATGCTCTAAAGTACATATTTGTGAATAATCGATTCTTTTTTTACTGAATCACTATGCTGTCGAAGGCCATTAAAAAATGAAATCCGTTTATGATTATATTAAATCAATAGCCACATTTAAAATAAAATACCATGAAT
Source organism: Ascarosepion bandense (assembly GCA_037127315.1). Taxonomy (NCBI): domain Eukaryota; kingdom Metazoa; phylum Mollusca; class Cephalopoda; order Sepiida; family Sepiidae; genus Ascarosepion; species Ascarosepion bandense. Next base: position 3,329,242 of record JBBBDQ010000823.1, on the reverse strand, counting down.
GACCTAAATCTTAACATGTTTATTATGGCCAATTTTATAAATACACAAATTGTACTGTTTATAGGATGTGCGTTGTGGTGCAGTGGATATCGGCTCAGAATGAGAAATCTGAGAACCGATTTCAAATTCCACTTGAATTCGTTACATTCACGTACGTGCAAATACCCTTAGGAAAAGTATTAATCCGTCTCTTCTCCTTTATCTGTGGGTTAAATAGCAAGACATATTGGGTTCTATAGCCTTGATTGGCAAGCAGCCTACCGCAGAAAGTAATGGCAACCTACTGCAGGAAAACTTTCTGCTCAGTCAGTCATGTCTTTTTCGAGACATGATTGCTCAAGCGTGTATCAAGGATGGCACTGACTGTTTATAGGACGCGAAGTTGAATAAAAGACAAAAATGAAATGATGGCCTTCTAGTCACATATCAACCATAGAAGGATTAAAATTAATATTCATTCAAGTGGATTAGTTGAAAAACCGAAAACTTGTTTTGGCTTTTTCGAAGAATGTATTTTTTAGTTATCTGAATTCTGAAAATGATGTTTATCTATTATTAACTTTTAATTTTTTCATTTTTATTTGCTGCCTTTTGAGTGATGAAGTATTCAGCCCTACAAGTATTTTCCCACAGACAAAAGGTAACAAGCCTATCGCTACTCTATCAATTGCATATGTCCAAATCATCGCGTTAGTCTTTAGTTTCACCAGTTCAGGCCTTTACAACTAGAACCTTTCATGCGACGTTCACTGGGTCAAATCATCATCATTCCTTTAGTATTCCTTTAGTATTCATTTAGTATTCCTTTAGTATTCATTTAGTATTCCTTTAGTATTCCTTTAGTATTCATTTAGTATTCCTTTAGTATTCATTTAGTATTCCTTTAGTATTCCATTGATAAGAAGGAAGTTTTACTTCGTCAGATTATTCTAGAAAACCGCAACTTTGCAAAACAAACTCCCAAAAGGATGCTTTCCAGATAACAAAAATTTTCAAGTGAGTTATATCGCGGGAACGATATAAACAACAAGGTAAATTCCAAGTAAAAAGATTTACAAAACACGTAAAGGGTTAACAAATAACACAGTTTATTGTACAGAAAAGTAACAGAGAGTTAAAAAAAATGGTAAGTCAAGACGGGAATGAAAGCGGAAGTTGAATCGTCTCATACTTCCTTACTTCTTAATTACTTCGATGAGTCAACTGCAGGGGGTGATAGGATGTTCCATTGTAACAAAGTCAAAGCTCAACCAGTGTCTACCCAACATAACCTCATAATTTGCCCTTACTTTCTTCTATGCCCATACAACTACCCCACTCAATATTCTTATATCTTGAGGGGCTCTCGAGACTTCTATTGGGAGAACATTTAGTAGCAAAATCATTATTCAGTCAACAAATTGTTTGTTTAACCTTATTCGAGTGCTGAGCAAAACTGATTATTCCACTATATCAGATTATTTAAATTGGTCGCACCATTACTTAGTCTCTGATGTCTCTCTCTTCTCATGTCTGTCTGTCTGTCTGTATGTCTTTTTCTCTTTCTCTCTCTCTCTCTCTCTCTCTATATATATATATATATATATATACACACACACACACACACATATATATATATATGTGTGTGTGTGTGTGTGTGTGTGTGTGTGTGTGTGTCCGTGTGTGTATTTAGGCAGCATCTCCACATTCAAGCATGTTTCATTATATAATATAGGCATATTATGTCTATTTATTTTTACAATAATCCCTTCTAGTTACATGATTGAGGTTAATCAAAGGTTCATGTCATGATCGACAAGTGACCCAATTTTAGTTGAAATCAGACAAAGGGAGGAGTAGGGTCCGTTAGAATTGAGACCGACAAAGACAGGCACAGACAGACATATCCATTTATATATATATATATATATGGTAAAATGAATCAGGTCCTTCCTTGAAGAATAGAATGAGCTGACCATTTTTCCAGCATCTTCAGTAATAAATTCGATACGTGGGTTTCTGTGTCCCATTTGTGGTCTGGAAGGAAATCGAGACCCAACAGACAATCAAAGCATGGGTCCCATTGAAAGTGCAACCATTCGTCATTACTAGAGAAAACACAAACATTTTAGAATTTTTCAGAACGATATATATATATTTATATATAAATTTATTTATAAATGGAACTTTTTCTCTGTGTGTGTGTGTCTCTGTGTGTGTGTGTGTGTGTGTGTGTCCATTACCTATAGACTCTGAAATGGCTAAACCGATTTTCTTGAAAATTTACACAGTTGTACTATAAGCGTCTGTGAGTGTTCTTAGCTAGGTTTTGTGTCGAGGTACCCCCGATAAATGGCGAAAATCGATAATCGAAAAAATCGGGTTATAGAATGAGTGGTCCGATTTTAATAAAATTTGATACTCATAGATCGAAAGAGACATGGTCACCCATGTATGGCACTTAACTGACTGAATATTCTATATATCATTCATTCAGTAATGAATTAGAACACTCTCACTACTGGCCTATGAATACATGGTATATCACACGCTAAAAGTCTGCCTCCTTCTACCGAGCGCCCATAGCTCAGAGGTAGAATCGCTGGCTGACGGCAATTCCTCGCTAAAAAGTAATCGGATGTCTAACCGTACTGATGAGCTGTGATACAGCAAAACAAATCTGTCTGACTATATATATATATATATATATATATACTTCAAGGGATCGTCTGCTGCCTGCAACACAACATCGAGCTAAATCATAAACGGCGACCCAGACACATATGAACAGGAAATGCTAGGTATAAGAAGTACCCTACAACGTAACAACTACCCAGGGTACATGACAACAGTTACAACGAACATAGAAGAGAGGGTGCATGAGGATAACAACTCTCAGAAAACACCCTCGGTTTGCCTACTCTATGTGAAGTGGTTATCGGAGAAAATACACAGGATCTGTGGTCCATATAACATCAGGACGATCTTCAAAAGTGGTTCTACACTTTGCAAACACCTCTCCCGAGTAAGACCTTCAGTGGAGAAGAACATGACTAAGAACCGGGTGTACATCATTCCATGTAGCTTTGGAAAGAAATATAAAGGAGAAACGGGGCGCTCCCTTAATGTAAGGCTGCTAGAATATCGCAAGACCGTAACACAAGAGGAGATAGAAAAATTAGGTGTATCTGATCACATATGGACCGAGAAAGGGGACCACCTCCCTCAATGGGATGAAGCTGAAATAATTGATTGATAACACCATTGGAAACTACGTAAACTTATGGAATTAGCGCATATGCTTGGCCACAAAAATCTCCTAAGCCGGCTAAGTAAAGAAATGAATACAATATGGGAAACGGAGTGCTAAAGAAAATCATTAACGTCAAAGATTGCAATATGAGCTCTGGAAAAAAAAACAAAAAAAAACAAAAAAAAAACAAAAACAAACTATTACTGAGATATTAGGTTTATAAGTCCCAGAAATTCATACACTGATGTCCTCAAGGACACATGGATATAGACGTTGGTTAGTTCCAGTGACTTGACCCAGTGTGTTGTGAGTTCAATACCATGCTACATCAGTGGTGAACAAATAATTTAGAGAGTTGAATTAAAGGGAGATAACTACATGGCTACCGGAAGTGCCATCGCGCATTAAATGAAAATGATATACTCCAGTGACTGAAATGAAAGGTTCAGTTCAAAACTCCTTGCACCTAAAGAAGGCCGGAGCTTAAAACGGCCGAAACGTCGTAAACGTATCAATAAAGAAGATACCATAGACTTAACATGTGAGCAACGGCAAAATTTTTGATGAGAATAGGAACAAAAAAACAACAACAGCAAAAAACAAAAAACAAAAAAACAAACAAAAATATATATATATTTAACATCAGGAAGAGGCAGTCGAAATTTTGAGGGTATGCAACGAGGAAGGAGAGCTTGGAAAATCTGATACTCACAGGACAGATTGAGGGGAAGAGGGACAGATGGAAGCAGCGTGTAACATAGTTGATGAGCTTAAGTAAGTGAATGGTACAATGGGGTTTGAAAGAAATAACAAAAACACAAAACAAAAAAGTTACAAGGAACAGGAAGATGTGGAAGGCTATGATCGACTACAATACGTTCTAAAGTAAAACGGCACATAAAGAATAATGAGAGCGAAGAGTGTAATCTATCTAAACTTATTTATAAATGGAACTTTGTCTCTGTGTGTGTGTGTGTGTGTGTGTGTCGGTGAGTGTGTGTGTCCGTTACCTATAGACTCCGAAACGGCTGAACCAATTTGCTTGAAAATTTACACAGTTGTACTATAAGCATCTGCGAGTGTTCTTAGCTAGGCTTTGTGCCGTGGTACCCCCGATAAATATCGATAATCGAAAAAATCAGGTTATAGAAGGAGTGGTCCGATTTTAATCAAATTTGATACACTCATAGACAAAGACATAAGAAACGATATTCAGAAGTTTCAAGGTTGCAGTTCTTACAATAGTGCAGAAAATCGATAATGTATATATATATATATATATATATATATATATATATATATAAAAGGCAAGATGTTTGTGTGTGTCTGTTTATCTGCCTGTATGTCTATTTTTCAGCCCTTTTATTTTAGTTTTTGCATCGGGTTTGGCTCTAAGTAGGTATAATTGTAGTTCTTATTTTCAGCCATGATACAATTTACTCAAAGGACTTATCTAGCCTTCACAATTCAATTTACGACAAAAAACTTATTTGATATCGATATCAGGAAATTAAAATTTGACTTACATCCATTCATTTTTCTTTTAGTCTACGGTTTCGCTTTAACTGGAAACAACTATTGCTTTTTAGTCTTTCGTGCCAACGTCCAAAGAGTCTGAGCTCCAGGACCATGGATTAGTTTTAAAGCTTTCATTACACCCGGGCAACGCCGGGCTATATACTGCTAGTCAACTTATAAGAATTTATGCACACATGTACTGAGTCTGGACTAGGATGATGTCTAAAAGAACGATCAGTTAGCCACACCATTGATTCGGCCAACGGGGAGTCGAGTTCGAATTCCAGTTGAATTCATTGCATTTACTTACGCACAATTACCCTTGGGAAAGGTATTAATCCATCTCTTCCCTCCAGTTATGGATTACATAACAGGACAGATTGGGTTCTATAGCTTTGGCTGGCAACCAGTCTACCGTAGAAAGTAATGGCAACCTACTGCGGGATAACCTTCTCCCCAGTCAGTCATGTCTCTTTCGAGATATGATCGCCCAAACGTGTATCACGTATGACACTTAACTGACTGATAATTTTGACAGGTTTGCGTCAGCATTAGCAGAAATGTCAGCGCAAGATTTATTTATTTTTTCTTTGTGTCGTGTACCTTCAGAACGTTGACAACCATAGCTGTCCACAACTTCCTATCTCTTGTGGCCCTTACCAGGGTTTCTTCTTTTTCCAGAGCCTTCTGCTCTCTATTCTGTCATCGAGGCACACACACTCCTTAGGTAGATAGCCCGTTGCATTCCCTTATCTCTCTTGCCTTCGATATGTCATGTGAGGGTCAATTTCTTCAAGCCTTCTTTCCTCATTATGTGCCCGAGAAATATCAGCTGTCTTGTACTGATTTTAAGTATCCATTTGTTGCTACTTAGTTTTAGACAATCAGGTTGAGTACTCGCTTCGTCCATCGAATTCGCGATATCCTTCTGTAGAACCACATTCCTTCTGCCACCAATTTTTTCTTCGTATGGGAGATTTCAAGCATCCATATGCCATACAAGAGGATTAATATCACATCGTAGTTCAGCATTCTTTTTTGTTTCTAACAAATATCTGTTCCTTTAGTACTGTTATGTTTTTAACATGACAAAATAAAACAGTTATGGAAAATTGACACACTCGCCGGATATTGGAAATAACTAGGGAATTTATTATTGTGGAAACATGAGTTCGGCGAACAGTTGTGGATGTTGATTCATCATTTATCCATCACACCCAGATGGTGCATAGGGCAGCAACTTTTTGTTGCTGTTTCTGTAACAAATTGTTTTTTTTTTACGGGGCAGGGTTGTTAGCCCTGCACCCAACCCTCAAACCTAGAGGACCGGTGGACTATTTTTGGTCCTTACGCTTACAGCACGTGATATTCCCAAATAGTCAACCATTTAAGTACTAACCAGGCTCGATGTTGCTTAACTTCGGTGATCGGACTGGAACCGGTGTATTCAACACGATATAGCCGTAGACGGATGTTGATTAACCGTGTGTTATAGAGAGCGTGTTTGCTGGCTTCTACCGGAAGTCTCTTCTTCTTGTCTCCCACCATGCACCTATTAGCTGGGAAACAGACTCCTTTGAATGGTCCAGATAACTTTGACCCTTTTTATGGTGGTCCTAATAAGTACTTTGTTAAATTTTGAGAAGGAACCTTTCCTTCGTTCGGTCAGGCTATTTGAATGAAGAAAAAAAAATTACTTAATAAAATGGGTAATCACGAACCAAAATGCTGAAATTTTTTAATTGTGTTCCGACGATCTTACCACTAAGTCGACGATGACCGAAACAAAAATACTCATGATGAAACGTCACAGCCACTGATATCACCAATTTTAATTTGCTTTTTCTACGGGGTCAAAAAACTTGGAAGCCACTCAAAGTAGAGGGTTCCTGTTAAAATGGTTATAATGAATGAGGTGTATGATATGAATGAAAGAGTTGATAGTAAATGAAGATTAGAAGGATAAGGAGGATAGATAATGATTTACTATTG
>JBBBDQ010000823.1:3285000-3320000 GCA_037127315.1 Ascarosepion bandense | reverse complement strand
CTGCTACTAATAAATGAAACCATCATTGCGAACTTGTTCTCAGTTATAATGTGTGCAACAGGCACTGAAGCAAAAGAAGTCAGCATTAGTTAATCGCAAAAGTGTATTGTTCCTCCGTGATAAGGTCACGTCTCATGTGACGCGGGTGGCCAGTCATACCATACGGCTACTTGACTAGGACTATCCAACTTACTGCTCGGATCTTGGCTTAACAGATTACCACCGCTTCCATTCCCTGGATAACCACCTTCGTGGGAAATCCTTCACAAATGAGATAGACTTGCACCAGGCACTCATAGACTTCTTTGTGTAAAGACAGCTAATTTTTATTCGTCAGGACATTGTACAGCTACAAGCACGTTGGGAAAATGTTCTGGCTTTCCGATGAAGATTAGTTTAAAAACTCTTGAATTTGGTGTATATGTTTTTAAACCATAAGTAAAACGGCATGGGCTTTTTCGGTTACATTAAATATTCACAATTAATATTCATATGCTGACAATATTCTTTACTATATATATTGATTGTTTAATTACTTAATTTCTGGTCATAATAAGGATATACCAGTGCACATGTGTATTAAAAAGACATCACTCATGATAGAGAACTAAATCGCGTAATAACTCGTTTACGAACGGAATATTCTAGCTGTATAGCCCGGCGTTGCTCGGGTGTAATGAAAGCTTTAAAACTAATCCATAGTCCTGGAGCTCAGACTCTTTGGACGTTGGCACGAAAGACTAAAAAGCAATAGTTGTTTCCAGTTAAAGCGAAACCGTAGACTGAAAGAAAAATGAATGGATGTAAGTCAAATTTTGATTTCCTGGTATCGATATCAAATAAGTTTTTCGTCGTAAACTAAATTTTGAAGGCTAAATAAATCTTCTGAGTAAATGGTATCATAGCTGAGACTAAGAACTACAATTATACATACTTAGAGCCAAACCCGAAGCAAAAACTAAAATAAAAGGGCTGAAAAAATACAGACATACAGGCAGATAAACAGACACACACACAAACATCTTGCCTTTTATATATATATATATATATATATATATATATATAATCGATTTTCTGAACTATTGTAATAACTGCAACCTTGAAACTTCTGAATATCGTTTCTTATGTCTTTGTCTATGAGTGTATCAAATTTGATTAAAATCGGACCACTTCTTCTATAACTCGATTTTTTCGATCGGGGGTACCTCGACAAAAATCTAGCTAAGAACACTCACAGACGCTTATAGTACAACTGTGTAAATTTTCAAGAAAATCGGTTCAGCCGTTTCGGAGTCTATAGGTAACACACACACACACACACACACACACACACACACACACACACACACACACACACACACACAGTTCCATTAATAAATAAGTTTATATATATATATATACCATTGTCCATTTATATATATTTATCAATATCTATATCAATCTTTCTTTCTCTCTCTCTCTCTCTCTATATATATATATATATATATATATATATATATATATATATGGGGTAACGATATATATATATACTGTTAAATATAAGCTGTTAAATATAATAGACAATGAATGTCTGTTATGTTATCGAGGCATTCATTGTCTCTTATATTTAACAGTATATGTTTAGAAAATTATCTGCTGCCTCGATACACTAAATATAAGTTACATGATGCCGCAGCATTAAATGATCCTAACACCAAGAAATTTCAATGGAACCTCATTAAACGGCAAATGACTCATGTGAGCCGAAAGCTTAGAACCAACTTAATAAAAAAATCTTCCAAATGTTGGACAATTTTTGTCTTTATTTTCTCCTGAAATTAAACCCAAAATACGATGTTTAGAACGGCTCATGATTAAACATAATAGACATTCATTTTCTCTGATATTTAACAGTATATGTTTAGAAAATTATCTGCTACCTCAATACACTAAATATATATATATATATTTTATATCAATAATAATGTTAAGAGGTGGCAAGTATAACAAATTGGAAAAAGTTTTCGTGTGACACGTTTCGTCCTTTAGGACGTCATCAGGTAATTTGACGTTTACAATGATGCGACTGCACACACACACACACACACACACACACACACACACACACACACACACACACAGACGTTGAGAATTTTAAATGTAAATTATTATTTATCTTTTATATGAGTTTCGACTATATAATCTATCCCATTTCATTTGGATTAATTTTCTTTTTTTTTCTATGTTTTCATCCCTTTTGTTTTTAAATGTCCCACACTGCGATAATAGAAAATCTGACAAAAACTGTGAAACGTTGTAAGAACCTGGACGAACATTTACTGTGGATGATTTAGCGATTCAAGCACTTTCTATACATTTTCGTCTTAGTAAATTATTTTCTATTTAAATTAGAATAACATATGTAAATTCAAAATTGCGGCCAGTTAGGTTACAGTGGACAACTAATGCATTTAACGTGTCGTTTTGTAAAAGACCCCTTTTGTATTCGTATAATCTTTTATCTAAATTCCTTGATGTTTTTCCTATGTATTCCTTGTGGCAATTATTACTGGTAATAGATTAAATTCCTTTACGTTTTAGCTTATTTTTTTTGTTTTGTATTAATTATACAATTACCTTTTTCACTTTGTCATAATACTTATTTCCCATACATATATATATATATATATCACCATACAGCAAAATACCTATTAGTATCATACAGCCATGGATAAAAACGTTACAACTTCTAATTTTGAGAATTGTGCAATAAAAAAAAATCCCGTTACGTGAGCGTTCTTAACAACGGTAAAATCAGTAGAAACCTGGGTTGCGTAATATAACTCGTAATATAAATTAAAAATATTCAAAAGTTCTGCAATGTAATTGCATTGAACACTTTTTAATACAACTGCGTTTTGGTCTAATATGATTATAACCAAAAACTAAGTAATTAAATAATTATACATGCCCTAAAGATAGTCGAGTATTCTGTCCAATGAAAACAGTCGAGTATTCTGTCCAGTGAAAACAGTCGAGTATTCTGTCCAATGAAAACTGTCGAGTATTCTGTCCAATGAAAACTGTCGAGTATTCTGTCCAATGAAAACTGTCGAGTATTCTATCCTATCAAATGATAAATAATTTCTGTGTTTAAACATCATTATTTATAACCAGGGTTGTACGAACAATATCCCTTTTGATCAGCTTTTTTAAAATTTTATGTCACGGTCTAGAAATATAGAAATATCCCATTCATACAGTTACAGTGGCTTGTAAAATCTTTGATAAAGATTTAGATATTCTTGATCATAACGGTTTACCATAAAAGAATTAACTTCGTTGAAAATGTAATTCTTAGAAAAGTGCCGGATGCATTTTTTCAGGTGCCTTGACACAAGCTTCATATTTTCTCTCTTTGTCTTACCTGATCTATTAATTCAGGGTGACAACACGTGAAGAGATAAAATGGTGTCTGCTCATAGCCCAAAACTGATTGGTCAGAAAGCGAACGTGGATAAGAGAAGGATGAGAATACTGATGAGAGTGGAGTCGACGGAGAAAGGAGCATGAGAGAGAGGATAAAGGTTAGTGAGATAGGAGATGTCTATTGACTTTACATTTAAATTTTTGGAGATTATAGCTGTCGGGAAAACAAGTAAATGGAAGGGAATTCCACACAGCGGGAAGTGAAAAGAAGCTGCTGGGGTAGAATTTGCGTTTCCAATTTATTTGTTTCACAGTAAAAGGGTGGGACGCAGTTGCTAATCTTGTGACTCGAGTAAGTTCATATATAGAGGGCACCAGTGAGCTAAGTTCATCGGAGCAGATACCGTAAAAGTATTTGTAGAAGAGACACAGGGAAGCCACATTGCACTGGTGAGAAAGTGACTGTATCCGAGCTGCCAAGTCGGGATCTATCACATTACAAAAATGTACAAGATTTTAGTAATAGAAATGGTCTAGCACGATACAGTGAATCAATTGATTTCGAGTTAAGAATTGATGACATAATGAAGGCTGTTGATGAAAATTAGGAGCATTGAAGATACAATGATAATGCCCCGGGGAGCCTCTATTAATGCACAAAGACCGAGAAGAGTATCCATTCTTCAACACAACTTTCGTTTCGCAATTTGATAAGAAAAATAAAATAGATATCTAATCCAGAAATACCTTAAATTTTTAACTTGTGAAGAAACCCACCATGCCAAATCCTGTCAAACGCCTTCGATATTTCCAAAGCAACAACTCGAACTTTTATCAAAAGCTTGACATACTCTTTCAGCAATAACCGTTAACACATTAGCAGAAGCGAAAGCTATATTGCCTGAAAGAGGTAAGATTCTTAACTAACTGAGTTGATCAGAGCCTCTAGTCAGTCAGTCAGTTAAGTGCCATACGTGATACACGCTTGGGCGATCATGTCTCGAAAGAGACATGACTGACTGGGCAGAAGATTATCCCGCAGTTGGTGGCCATTACTTTCTGCGGTAGACTGGTTGCCGACCAAGTCTATAGAACCCAATCTGTCCTTTTATTTAACCCATAACTAGGGGGAAGAGACGGATTAATACCTTTCCCAAGGATATTTGCGCGTAAGTGAATGCAATGAATTCAGCTGGAATTCGAACTCGGCTCCCCGATTTCTCGTTTCGAGCCGATATCCAATGCACCACAACGCACATCCAGCCTCTAGTACTTTGCCAAAATAGGTAGGAGGCTAATAAACCGATAGTTAGAAGGGCCAGGCGGTTTGCCTGAGTTCTTAAAAACTGGAAATACAGAAGAAGATTTCCAACATGCAGTAAAGCAAAAAGCAGCGAGACATTTATTGTAGAGCTTAGAAAGAACAGGAGCATATTTATTAAGGATTATTGCGAGGATACCATCTAGTACACATGCTTTGTGGGAATCCAGTTTAAAGATGATAGCAGCAAACATAAACGAAGTTATATGCATATCTCGCAACAGACACTCAGTTCTAAGTAGAAAACCAGGCAAAGATTCTGTAGATGAATAACGAGTAGAAATGGAAAAGAATTTACTAGCAAAACATGAACGAAGTTATCTGTATATCTCGCAAGAGACACTCAGTTCTAAGTAGACAATCAGGTAAAGATGCTATAGATGAGTCACGAGTAGAAATGGAAAAGAATTTACAAGTAAAACATTCTGCATTATCAGCAGAACAGGATAACACTTCAAATTGAAGGAAGAGAGGAAGGATAGAAGACTTACTCTCATTTAATATACTATTAAAGTGCCGTCTGTAATCATGATAACCAAACTATTTCGAGTGTATACAGTGCCTCATTCCGTCTGCGAACAAAGATTTAGACTCTTTGAGGACATGTTTGCAATTATTACCAGCAGACACAAAGAAAGCACTAGCTGTGATTAGAACTACCACGTTAGGCAGAAGAAGACTGACATTTCTGCGGAGGTACAAATGCATCTATACTGGCTTTTACCCAAGAAACCCACGAGGTATTTATACTATTTACACTGTTTGGACTATTGTCCTCATCTTCGTTGCCATACTCACGACGTTCTGGTGGTTGTAAATTTCGGCCTTCTTCTTCTTAACCTTTTCGGCCACCGGAGTAGATTGTTCTAGTTCCACGTGCCATGTCTTTACCGGATGTCTCAGTATCAGTTATCTCCCTTTAACTTAAGTGTAGCCAGGTATTGAACTCACAACTCTTTGGGTCAAATAACTGGATTCAACCAACGCTGTTATCCACTGGGCTATGTGTCTTTGAAGGCAATTTACCCCGGGTGGACGAAATAAAGGGTTCAGTTCGAAATCTCAGTCACCTGAAGAAGGCCGAAACGTTGTGAATATGGCAACGAAGACAAGGACAACAGTCTGGACAATGTAAACAGTGTAAATTATCTCAATAAGATGTTTAAAAATATCACTCCAAAGCGCACCAAGAAACCAACCACGAAATGAAACCCAATCATTTCGCTGGTAACAGAAGAACAACATCTGAATAGGCGGCTCCTATCTAAGAAATATCAAGAGATACTACAGCGTGATTCGAAATGACAAGAAGACAGAGTTGCGAGGCTCGACAAAAGCCAGGTGAGGAGGCAATGAACAAATCTATTTGAAGCACGCCGGAACAGTCCAGTGCTGATAAATTTATTTGAACTAGCTCATCTGATGACTTGTTAGTAACAGAATCTGATGTTAATATGAAAAAATTCTATAATTAGGCCATACTGAATGTTATTTGGTGAATATTCAGAAAAAAATTGGAGCTAAACGAGAAAATCCAGAATAGCATAATGACATTTTTTGTTGTCTGTCAACCATCACAGGCAACTTCTCTTGCCTCCCATAAGCATAGACCAAGCGAGTCTCCCTGAGAGCAATACATTACACCTCACCGGCCGTACCCTCTCTTCCAATCTCAAATGGAACCATTACATTGCGTCAATAGCTAAATCAACTGCTAGGAAGGTTGAGTCACTGTGTCGGGCCAGGATGTTTTATCCACCTGAATCCATCCTGCATATATACAAATTAACCATTCGTCCGTGCATGGAGTACTGCTGCCATATATGGTCAGGCGCTGTTCATCTCAGTGTTCTTGACAGGCCCCAAAGGAGAATCAGTAACGTGATAGGTACCGACTTGGCGGCTAGACTCCAGCCACTTCCCCACCGACGAGATGTGGCTTCCCTCTGTCTGTTCTATAAATACTTTCATGGCTTCTGCTCCAACAAACTTAAGTAACTGGTGCCCCTGCAAAAGGTGTTTACTCGTGCAACCAGACTGGCAACTCAGTCTCATCCATTCACAGTTAGATCAACCAAATGCAGACGTTAATTCTACTCCTGTAGCTTCTTTTCTCGCACTTCCCGCCTGCGGAACTCGCTTTCATATTTTTGCTTTCCTGACGACTACAACCTCCAGGAATTTAAATACAATGTCAATACCCATCTCTTAACCACTTGACTCTAGTTCTGTCTACACAACCCTGAATCTTCTTTCCTTTCTCTCAACTAATCATCACACCTGTAATCCAGTCCTTCTCTTGCTCTTTTCTAACTGGTTCGTCTTTCTCTGCACTCTCCCCCTATCTAATCTTTTACTCTTATGTAGCCCCCTGCACATCAGTGGCGTTACCACCTTGCTTGGGGTGACACAATTAAAAAAACAATACAAAACAAAACAAAACAGAACAAAAGCTATATAATTGCAATATTACTTAAATTTCACATCATTTTTGACGTGCGGACAAACAATTAAGAAGTTTTATAATTTAATTGCATCTCATCTCTCTCTCTCTCTCTCTCTCTCTCTCTCTATATATATATATATATATATATATATATATATATATATATATAATAATGATAATAATTATAACAATATTAATAGTAACCAAAAACAAAAATAATTCTGCTAATACTAGTAATTGTTAAACTATATTTAAGTTCGTCTTAAAAAACCCACCGAGGAACGAACTCGGAAGGAAAAGGAGGGGAAGTAAAAAAAGAAAGCAAACGAAGTACATGAAAAAAAGTCAAATACTCGTAGGAAAGAAAAAAAAACCCAAGACGAAAACCCTAACACTTAAGCGCTCAATACGAAAGTAGAGCAACAAAGACAGAAGCGCCAACAAACCTACTTAAGTTTCACCCTTCGGCTCGTCAGGTTAAATTGGCCCCAATTTACCCTGATGAGCCGAAGGGTGAAACCTAGGTAGGTTTGTTGGCTCTCACTTAGATTATATATATATATATATATATATATATATATATATATATATATATATATATATATATATTCAGGCGTTTGGAATTAGAAGGTATTTTCCGCCGCAAAATAAAAAAACGAGAAAATCGTGTTCAATGTTTTTAGACTATTGAAATACAATAACTTTTGTTCAATTTAAGATGAACCAATCAAATTTAAAGGAAGCTAAAAGCATCTACTTTAACATACAAAAAATAGATTGTGTGACATTTTGAATAAAAGACTTTATACACGTGTAACACAAACCGAGCACTAACATAGCGCAGTCTTTGCTCAACAAAATAGTGTCATTATGCTCTCTGAAGCCAGATAAAATGTTTTAGATATGTCTAATGGCAAACATAATCTTGCACATATACATAGTAATAAATTTTCATGAAAAGAAAATTGAAGGTAAAAATGAATAATCTGACATGTTATCATAAAGGTAATCATTATACAAGGTTACTGGTTAGATAACAGTCATAATGAGTAGATAAAAATATTAATTGGACAAAAAAACATAGTCAAACACTACTGAGATGTGGCGGAAGGTAACTTCGACACCAACACAGCATGAGCCTGCACAGTCAGGCAGGAGCGGATTCGACATCATCGTGAACCACAGGAAGAGTCGTGTTGCTTTCCAGAGAGACGAAGGTTTGTGTTATGCTTAACTGATTTTTCGCATACATGGCAGAAAGTACCTTCTTGTACTGAGAACCTCAATATATATATATATATATATATATATATATATATATAGAGAGAGAGAGAGAGAGAGAGAGAGTGAGGGAGATAGAGAGAGAGAATTTGAACCTAAAATCAATTTGTGTTGTTGAAATGTAAGAACATTTCTTGATCATCAGAATTCAAATCGTCCTGAAAAGCACAGAGCTCATGTTGCTAATAACTTATCTCGTTGTCAAATAGATATTGCTGCTTTTTCTGAAGCCCGCTTAAGTGAGGAAAACCATATGATTGAAAAAGGTGCTGGGTACACTTTCTTCTGGAAAAGAAAAGCTGAGGGTACCCTCAACTTTTCTTGGTGTTGCATTTACTATCAGATCGGATTTGACAAGTACCTGAAGCAGCCACATGGTATTAGTGGCCGTATCATAGTGTTGAGGCTCGCTTTGCCTCATAAGCGTTTTATGATCTTCATATCTGTCTATGCGCCTCACTCTTACAAATACAGAAGCTCTTAGAAATATGTCGACGAAAATTCCGAGGGTTGAGAAGATTGTCTTGCTTGGTAATTCTAATGCCAGGGTTGGTAAACATACTAACATCCAGGATGTTATTGGCAAATATGGACTTGGTGAAATAAAAAGCAACGGTTTTCTTCTTTAGTTATGTACTGAATTTGAATTTGGAATTGGCAATACATTCTTTCAGCACAAATTTGGTTCGTAAAGTCACTTCGATACATGCTCGCTCAAAACGTGGTCATATTATGGACTATGTTATCTAAATCTAATCTAATCTAAACTTATTTATAAATGAAACTTTGTCTGTGTGTGTGTGTGTGTGTGTGTGTGTGTGTATCCGTTACCTATAGACTCCAAAACGGCTGAACCGATTTTCTTGAAAATTTACACAGTTGTACTATAAGCGCCTGCGAGTGTTCTTAGCTAGGTTTTGTGTCGAGGTACCCCCGATAAATATCAAAAATCGATAATCGAAAAAATTGGGTTATAGAAGGAGTGGTCTGATTTTAATCAAATTTGATACACTCATAGACAAAGACATAAGAAACGATATTCATAAATTTCAACGTTGCAGTTCTTACAGTTGTGCAGAAAATCGATAATATATATATATATATATATAAAAGGCAAGATGTTTGTGTGTGTGTCTGTTTATCTGCCTGTATGTCTGTATTTTTTCAGACCTTTTATTTTAGTTTTTGATTCGGGTTTGGCTCTAAGTAGGTACAATTGTAGTTCTTAGTCTCAGCCATGATACCAATTTACTCAGAGGACTTATTTTGCCTTCAAAATTCAGTTTACGACGAAAAAAACTTATTTGATATCGATACCAGGAAATCAAAATTTGACTTACATCCATTCATTTTTCTTTCAGTCTACGGTTTCGCTTTAACTGGAAACAACTATTGCTTTTTAGTGTTTCGTGCTATCGTCCAAAGAGTCTGAGCTCCAGGACCCTGGATTAGTTTTAAAGTTTTCATTACACCCGAGCAACGCCGGGCTATACTGCTAGTTTTTCGTAAACGAAACCGACAGAATGTTTGAAACGTCAGAGTAATGCTTGGCGATGAGTGCAGTTGTGATCATATGATGTTTAGAGGAAAATTAAAATAACGTATTCGACCAAAAATGAGAGCAAATGGAGTATCTGTACCAAAACGTATAAATGTTTCTAAGTATTGTTGTGGATTCTTGTTTAGAAAACCACACAGTATAATTACACAAAAAAGGTATGAAAGGAAAAAAGGTAAGTGTATTGAACAAAAGATATATAACCTGTACACGGTTAGTAGATTCAGGGATACTTGTGAGTGGAAGTCAAATATATACAAAGAAGTAAGTCCGGTAATAAGTCTATATTTCTTGCTGACCAACGAGCGGCGTTTCAAGTGCTCTGGCTAACAACTCAACTCCACAGACAACTACAATACAGCACTACTCCGTTCTCTGTAGGCAGGATTATTTGTATACTATGGAAGAGTCCACAGAGTGTGTAAATAGGGGCAATACTCCAACAGTTATGTAATCCAAATTTGTGTGAAGATTTACAGAATTATTTTGATAATTCTATATTTGATGGCACATGGAATCAATTTAAAGGCACGTTTTATAATTCCAGTGCCCAAATATTAGGAGTGAGTAAACACAAATATCAGGACTGATTTGTCGAAAATGATGCAGCAATTAATAAACTGTTAAAATGTGAAATGAAACTCACCAGAGGTATCTTAGTGCATCTGACAAAGATAAGTCATTCCTTTTGCAATCTTTTAAAAATGCAAAATATCTTTTGCAACGTGATCTTCGTCAAATGAAGAATAGTGGCCTAAACTTTCTAGCAAAATTAAAACGGCTTTTGATCAGAAGAACTCAAAATTATTGTATCACTTGATAAAAAAGGTGTTTGGCCCTAAATGTTCATCTGTAGTGCCTTTGAAATCGAAAGATGGCTATAGTATTTTAAAAAATCCAGAAGATATGAAACGGTGGAATTAATATTTTACTGACTTGTTCTACAACCCATCCAATGTTGATAATTCTGTTATTAACAGTCCCCATAGAATTTTTTTTATTCAAAAGATGTTAGACTTTCCATCTCTGGATGAAGTTCAAAAGGCTTTGAAACCAATTAATACTGGAAAAGCACCTGATCTGGACAGCATACCTGTAGAGGTTCTATGTTGTTGGGATACTCACGTTCATGGAGTTATTCATAAGCTTATTGTTGATGTGTTGTTATTTTTCAAGATTGGATTGACGCAAGAGCTGTAAATCTGTAGTGATTATAGAGGGAACAGCTTGATGAAAGCTGTTGGTAAAGTTATTGTTGAACCGTCTAATCTGTCCCTTGATAATTTCTGAAAGTCAAAGTAGATTCCGAGCAGGTCGTGGCACCATAGATATGATTTTCTCGGCACGGCAGTTGCAGGAAAAATGCCCATATCATCAGATTCTTCTCTATCAGGTTTTCGTTGATCTAAGGCATTTAACAAAATCAATTTAACACCTAAGGCATTTAACACCATCAATAGGGAGGCTCTTTGTACCATTCTTGCCAAACTGGGATGTCTAAGTGGCTTTGTCCGAATGTTTGGTGATTTACATCAGAACATGAAGGGTAGTTTGAATTTCAAAGGTATTTTATCGTAGCCTTTTTCAATTGATAATGGTGTAAAGCCAGGAGATATTTCTGCTTCTACCTTGTTTTCCATATATTTTGTTGTGACACATTCATATGCTTTTCAGAATCGTGATGTAGGTGTCTACCCGCGATTCAGGACATCTGAAAAGGTTTTTGACCTGCGGAGATTCAATACAAAATCTAAATGTTTTGATGTTGTAGACAGAGAGCTACTCTATGCACATGATGCTGACCTGGCGTCTCCCATTGAGGAAGATATGCGGACTGTCATGGACATGTTCTCTGAGGCATACACGTCTTTTTGTCTTAATATAAGCATAAAAAAAAAGTCACGTATACACCATCCCTCTTTCAACATTATAGTGAAGGAAATATCTTTGTTAATAGACATAGACAAGAGAATTGTTAATACTTTTGTTTATCATGGCAGTGTTTTTTCAAGAGAAACAGCTCCCTTGACGAAATAAGTCATCGTGTACAAAAAGGCCTTTGGGATGTTAGAATCTCGCGTATCATCAGATAGAGGTATTTCAGTTTAAACTGTGTTAACTGTGTATGAAACGTGCATTTTAACTGTTCTACTATATTCTTCGGATGTGCGTTGTAGTGCAGTGGATATCGACTCGGAACGACAAATCGGGGTGCCGAGTTCGAATTCCAGTGCATTCCTTGCATTCACTTACGCACAATTACCCTTGGGAAAGGAATTAATCCGTCTCTTTCCTCCAGTTTTGGGTTAAATAATAGGATGGATTGGGTTCTATAGCCTTGACTGGCAACCAGTCTACCGCAGAAAGCAATAGCAACCTACTGCGGGATAATCTTTTGTCCAGTCAGTCATGTCTCGAAAGAGACATGATCGCCCAAAGCGTGTATCACGTATGGCACTTAACCGCTCTACTATATTCTTCAGAGACATTGACCACTTACCGAAGATACATTCAAATTTTGGAACGCTTTCATCAAGGGTGCCTTCGGAGGATTATGAGTATATGCCGGACACAATTTTTAGAAAGGGTAAATACGTTTAGTATTGAAAAGATGCTAACAGGTAACCAGATGCGCTGAGCTGGTCACACCATAAGGATGGAGGATGATCACATCCCAAAACAGTTGTTCCATGGTGAATTGACAAGCTGCAAGCGTCCTTCAGACAGACCAAAAAAGCGTTTCAAGAAGGTCATTAAAAACCACCATAAAAATCTTGGGATAAGTATAAACTGTTGGTAGAAGGTGAGGCAGGTGATATGCCTACCTGTCGGAAATTTGTTTATGATGCTGGTAACAGTTTTGAAGGGAAAAGGTTTGATCATGAAAAAGTGAAACGGGCTTTATGGTAAGGGGATGCAAAGATGTTGCTTCTTGGTTTCTCAGCTTAAATGTACTATTTGCAACAGAATTTGCTTGTCCAACGCTGGTTTAACCAGTCACATGAGATACCATCGACTATGATATATCACATGTTTTTTAGACTGAAGGCCTTCCTCCCAGACCATCTGGCAACCTGTGTCAGTTTTGCGACAAAATCTGCAAATCATCAGCTGGTCTAAAGAGGTACACTAAAAGACTTTGTTGTGTTGCTTCGTTTTGGTATAATTAGAAGATAACACAAACTTGAATTAATGATGTTTATTTTTGGTATAAAACTTTAGGTTTTTACATCAAGTTACAACCTTTAAATTTTGTGTGGATACAGGAGCAGACTAGCTAAATTCTCTTTACTGTGGGATGGTAGTAGTAAACGAGCCTATCCCTTCTGGACTCTAGTGTTCAACTCACTAGCGTCTTCCCCTCTTCAAATCTCCTACACAAAACTACTGTCCTTCACCTACTCCTACTCTTACTCCTACTCCTACCAAAAGAAACGGTTCCTTATTTTGCCGCCCAATTTTGAATTCTTGGCGTCAGTGTGTCTATCTTTTTCTATTTTTAGAACACTCGCCATTTTATAAACCATAACAACTTCATCAAGACAAAATAAAACTTTAAAACACTCATAACATCATTCCCTTTGTTATTTATGGAAGAAAACTTGTAAGAGGGCAGCAGGGTTAAAGAGCCACTTGCGTTTACTTAACATGACAATGCACTATAGGTAAAGAGAGAAAGAGCGTTTGAACATATGTGCACTAATCCCCCTACCACACTGATCACACCATATTATTATCCTCCGACGGGGACTTTATCAAGGCAAATGTAAGGATTTTATTCTGCAACAAATATTTATAAACACAAGTAAAATATTTAAATTTAAGAGACGTTCGTAAATATTTATTAAGTTAACTGAAAAGTCCAGGAAAATTATGGAAGATGCTGAATGACAAAATTTAATGTCTAATAAACAAAGGTGAGTAAATGATGTTGTTGAATTTTTTCATGCAATTAATATTCAAATTATTTTAGCATGGGATATATTCATGTCTTATATATATATATATATATATATATATATATATATATATATATATATATATATTAAATAGCATGAGGTTATGAATTTAACCGTTTTCTTATTATTTTTTAACATTTTAAGTCATGTATTTTGGCTTGGGATAGAACTAATTCTTTCAGGAATGGATATATTTGAAAAAAAATATATAGTTATTTCGTCATGCAAATCAATTTTAGTGTCAGAGGATTTATTATGAAAAATCTCTCATTCATTCGAAGGATAAATAAGTAAATTTAAGTTGTAGAACTGAATGAACGTTATAAATTGGTATGTCTAGGCTCAAAATATCAGATTAACTTCCTGCCTTCTGACTTTACCCTTACTTCATTGCATCTGTCTTCCCTCACTTAGCATTAGTCATCTTTTAAAATAACAAAGTAAATATTTTTGGTGACAGGCAAAACAATTTGACGATTAAGCATAAGTTTTGCAGTTTTCCGTTTACTCAGAATTTGAACAATTTTAGACAAACGATCTCTGCAGTTGGCATGAAAAATCAGCAAGAAAGAAATTGTCATCGACCAGAATTGTTTTTATAATAATTAGAAGTCCGTCTTTCTTATTATAGTTTATCGCATAAATATTTTATTCGCTAAGATAATGCGGCAGATTGCGAAATGCGTAAAAAATTAAATTACTTTTATGGCTTTGTATATTTTTATACAGCGCAAGTCTATTCATATCTATCTATGTTGAACTTCTAAGCGTAGCTTAGATGCGGCACAAGGCTGAAATTATAGAGCCCTAAGTAAGGGATTGAACTCACTACTAATTGAATTAGCGAGACATATTTGCTAACCATCATTTGCTAACACACACACACACACACACACACACACACACACACACACACACACACACACACTAAAACATGTGTCTCTAAAAATACAATTGCGTGGGCATTCATCCCTTACCAAACTCTTTGGGGTCAAAAACAAGAACGGCGCACCCAAAAACACGGACGTAGTCACATGGTCAAAAATATGAATTGTGACCAATCAGGGCTCGATAAAAGAAACATATTTCTCGATTTCCAGGAGCCTCACCAGGAATATAAAAAGACAGTAGAAACTTTCTTCACCAGAGAGAGGAACGGACAGTTCAGAGTACATATAGAGAGAATACAGCAGCCCAGACAACAGACCGTATCACGCATCAATGAACATTGTTTCACCCTTCTCTCATCTCGCTCGCAACACATAAGTCCCTTTCTTTCCCTCTCACACTCCCAATTCCTTTCTTTCTTCCATTCTTCATCTTTATACGGACAACTACATTTTTGTATAAAAAATAATTCTTTTATTTTTTTTTTTTACGAAAATAAACAGAAGTTTATTTTACCTTATTTGTAGTGTATTTTCCTTTTTATTTATTGTTCGGGGGAATTATACAACCCCCTAGAAATCTCGCCATGGTCGATTTTTCAGAAAGATGACTTCTTGATATTATCGGTCTGGAAGAGGCGACCCCAACGTGCGATTAACCCAAGCCTTGTGAGTGAAATTAGGTAGAAATTCCCTTTAAGGAGTCGTCGATGGTTGTGTTAGCTCGAAGTCACAAGTTATCGTGGCCGAGGGTTTGAGCATTCCTGGCCTTGTCCAGACTGTTGATTATGCCAGATAACACGCACTCTTCTTGTTGTTCACGCTAGATAATACGCGCGCCCCCTCTCTCTAACTAATGTCCGCTCAGTATAAACAAACAGAAAGTGTGCCTGAGCGTCTTGTTTATGCTAAGCGAGACAAAATATTGTACTTACTAAAGACTAAAAAAGATGTTATTTCGTTTAATATTCAAAACATATTTGAAATGAACAAGAAAATATAAATAAATGTTTCGATATTTTATAAGAACAATGCAAATATAAAAGCTACATCAATATATGAAATAGTAGAAAACTGTTGTACACACACACACACACACACACACACACACACATATATATATATATATATATATATATATATATAATATGTTGGAGTTTACCCAATTTAAGGTTCGAGTGCCACTCTATGTAGTGAATGGGGTGTGTGATTGATATAAGTGTAAGGACTTGAAGACTATGACAATTAGAAAGTTAAAAAACGACTGACCCTTGATCTGAAAACATTAAGCTTGTGAGTTCAAGAAGTACCCACGTGGGAGCCTGTTCCACAAAGTTCTTGGAAAAATAAGTGTCTGACTGGAGCTTTCGATTTACGTGAAAATGAGGATGATTCGATTTTGCGGAGATATCGTGTCATGTCTGAGTTGTAAATGTATCAACTGGGAGCACTAAAGAATAGGCTTTATTCGAACGATAGAGTATAGACATGCTTGCGACATTGCGTCTGTGGGGGAATAGATTTTAGAGTGGAAAGTAAGTCCCCCCATCCTCAAAAAAATAACTGTATAAATGATTTTGAATTCTATCAAGGCTGGAAAATGACAATTGAGTAGCAACAGGTAGCAATACACTATTTTGGGTCTAATTTAACTTTTTAAAGATAGATAGGAACAGACTAAGACAGCTATCTAGCTAGATAGATAGGAACAGACTGAGATAGATATGAAGAGACCGAGAAATATATATATATATATATATATATATAATTAGATAGATAGATAGATTGATATGAAAAGACTGAGATAGATAGATAGATACTTACATACACACATAGATAGATAGATAGATACTTACATACACAAATAGATAGATAGATAGATAGATAGATAGATAGATATGAACAGACTGAGATAGCTAGCTTGCTAGATAGATAAGAAAAGACTGAGATAGATATGAACAAACTGAGATACATACACAGAAAGATAGGAACAGCCTGAGATAGCTAACTAGACAGACAGACAGATAGACAGACAGACAGACAGACAGATAGATAGATAGATAGATAGATAGATAGATAGGAAATACTCAGATATATAGTAGCAGACTGAGATAGATAGATAGATAGATAGATAGATAGATAGATAGATAGATAGATAGATAGAATTTATTGTAGCAAGAAATGATGCTGCTTAAACTAAGAACAAGAGACAGTCGTGGGTATGTGCATGTTACCTCTGTCACAAAAGAGTCCAGTTTCATTAGTTGTTCGTCCGAACTCAAACAGAACGCATCCCACACAAATATACAGCTATTATAAATTTGCAAAAATACTGCTGACAGTCGCGATCCATAGCTTTATGTGGTCTGATTTACACACAAACACAAACATAAAACATCCCACGCAATTAAACTGTCCTTAGTAGTTTGCGTATGATTCTGTTGACAATCGGGATCCATAGCCTCATGTGGTCTACTTTATACACAAACTCAAGCATAACACATCCGATACATTTACACAGCTATTGGCAGCTTGCAAAATTACTGCTTAGTGATATTCATAGCCTAATGTATAATTTACACACAACTCAATCACTGCGCGAAAAAAAAAAACTAGAAAAAAATCAAAACAAAACTGAGAATATTACTCATTTCACTTGGTGATATCGCGTCAGCATTCCTCCATTAAGTGCAGAGAGTTTCTAGTCCACAAAGTTGAAAAAGCAAATTCGATTGTGTCAATAATGACTCACTGATTAATTACAATAAAACATAGTTTTGTATATAATTTACACTATAAAATAATTTGACCGACGGGTTGAGCGGAATCAACTCATTCTATCTGATGTAACGCTGCCCTTCTTTGAGGCATCCTCATCCTTGTCAGCCAGCGGTGGCACTGTCTTTTTTGTACCTTATTTTGACGGCTGCAGATTTCATGCGCAGCTTATGTCTTTCCAGAATTCGCCTATTGCTGGTCTAGTATTGATTTTGTGCTTCAAGAAACTCTGAAAACATTTATCAAATCCGGGAAAGAACCCTATACTTCTGGCAACAGTAGTAATTCGATAATCAAACGACTTTCATTAGTGTTCGTGTGCCATAACTGTCACAGACACATTGTTGCAACTATACTGTCATAGTTACACTACGTTTTTAACTATTATGTCACACATAGCCTTTATTTTACTTTATTTTATTATTTTATTATTTATTTTTCATTTTTATATTTATGTTTTATATTTTTATTTTTTGCTGTTTATTTTTTATACACTTTGATATTTTTTAATTTAATTTATTTTATTTTTCAAATTAGAGTGGACAGAAGGATGCTGCGAATCTCATGGATCGAGCATGTGAGCAATGATGAGGTTTTGGAAATGATGGAAACAAAAAGGAAGTTAATATTGAGCACAGGGAAGAGACAGCTGAAGTTTCTGGGACATGCAATGAAGAAGGAGGGCTTGGAGAACCTGATACTAACAGGCCTGATATAGGGGGGAAAAGACAGAGGAAAGTAGCGGATAACATATTTGAAGGACCTAAGCTGGTGGATAACAGAACGGGGATTGTGTGGTGTAACAGGAGAAAGAGTGCTAAGAGCCACTAAGGATAGAGAGACGTCGAAAGCCATGATCGCCTACCTCCTGAAGGGACAAGGCACATAGAAGAAGAAGACCCTACTATCGTCTGGTTCATACTCCACCCCACTTCTATTGATCAAGAGCAGAGGCTCATCCGTCGTTTCCTGATCCAGAAGGAGTTCACGGCTCACTCTTTTGTCTCTACTTAGGACTCAATAGTGCAGCTTTCACAATTTTTTTATGATGTAGGTGGGCGGTGCCAAAGGCTCTGCATACTGAGGGTACAGGGTTAGCAGTTTTCTGGTTGCTGCTTCCGACTAGTAGTTAGGAGCCCTAACTCTTGCGTAGCGTCTTGAACGGCTGCTCTGATTAACAGTTGAATAATATTGGGGTTCTTGTAGTGCCATGACGCTCATGGATAGGTGACCTTGCAAGTTACTCCTGTGGGCGACTCTGAGGCCACACTAAGGTAGTCTGCGCCAGTTCCCTTCCTACACATGTCGTAGTTGATGAGCTTCTTCTCCCACCACTCGAGGCATCTCCTTACCAAAAATAACAATGAATACTCACAACTACAAATACAATGCTAAACCAGTCTCACAAAAATAACCCAAACTCCTCAACTTTTCCTTCACTAACATCTGTGGTATGCATACCAACTTTTGCAGTGTGAAATCTTTCCTTCACGAAAGGCCCCCGGACAACCTAGCTTTCTGCGAAACTAACCCGAACCCCACAATCCCCTCCTCTGATTTCTCAATCACAGGTTACCTTCCCCTCTTTAGGAAGGACTCCAGCATCCATAAGTATGACCTGGGAGTCCATGTCAGCAAACATCTCCCTCTGACTATGGAGGTTTCTCTTGAATATCCTGACCATCTATATACGTGTATCTGTCTCGCCCTACTTAACACTGCTATCTTTTCTTTCTCCATCGCTTCCCTTCCTCTCCCGACTGTTCCTTGTTCGGTGGTTTCAATACCCACCATGCCAATTGGCTGGAAAACTCTGTTCCTGATCTTGCTGGCATCCACACCCTTGACTTTGAAATCACTCGTCTTTCACGCAAGTGGTGGGCTTCCCCACACGTTTCCCCATCATGCGTGAAAGACAAGCTTCTCTGCTAGATTTCTGCTTCACTTCTATCCCTGCCTCCTGCAATGCCATTCAGCTTTGCCCTCTTGGCAACTCTGATCATGCTGAGGTTTCTGTTAATATCTTTCTCCAGTCCCCTTCCTCCCACAGGAACCTCCGACCAACAGAATATTTTACTGCTATCAAAGGGCGGACTAAGAGGCACTACGAAATTTTCTGTGCGACGTACCTTGGAAGAATGTGTTTAGTCCCCCTGTTGATAACTTGCGATTTTCTTGGGTGAAAGCTGGCATCGATGCTTTCATCTCAGCCAGGAAGTTCCACCTTAAACCACATTTGCCCCTGAGCAGGCAGGTTCTCCCCTACTTCAGGCCTTATCGGAATATAATAGCCGTCTATTTGCCCCTGCTCGAATAAAGGATCTTCAATTACGCTAAGCTGTTGTTTGTTGACAGAATGAAGCAGTGTATAACAGCGCGCAAGTTCGGCTCCAAAGACTACTGGTGGCTCTGCAAAAAAAAAAAAAAAAGAAAAAAAAAGAAGAAAAAAAAAGAGCAGCAAACCTTCCATCTCTCCTTTAATCAATAAATATGAGGTCCGTACAGCTACAGCAGCCAAGGCTGAATGCTTTGTGCAGATTCTCCTCCAACTCCTCACTTAATTTGACTGGAATATCTGCACCTTACTTCCCACCTAGAACTGAGGCTAAACCGAGTGACCTTCACATTACCTCCTCGCTGGCCTCTAACATAATTTTATAGTTTGAAACCCATAAGGCGAGCGGAGGTGATGGAATTCCAGTCATCATCTTATAGAAATGTGCCCCTAAACTCTCCTCTCTCTTCTCCAAACTCTACAACTACTATTTCTCTGTTTCTTGCTTTCCTGTCTGCTGGAAGTTGTCGTCTGTGGCTCCTGTTTTTAAGAACTTGGGATAACTCTCAGCCCCTTCCAATTTTTGCTCTATCAGCCTCTTACCGATTTTTGGCAAAGTATTCGTGGCCATCATCAATGCTGAAGTGGTTCAACATCGCATAGCCCACTGCAAGGCTCTTGATAAGAACGGCGAAGCTCGAGCTGTTGCCCTGGATATCTCCAAAGCATTTGATAGAGTGTAGCATTCTGGACTTCTGTGCAAGCTACAGTACTAAGGCGTATCTGGACGCTTGTTTGACTTAATAAATCGTTCCTATCGAATAGCGTAATGTTGTAAGGTTGTATTGAACGGGTATGCTTCCAGATCCTATCATATGAACGCGGGTGTCCCTCAAGGCTCTATCCTAGGTGCTACGCCTTTTCTGATTTTCATCAATGATCATCCTAATGTAATCAAATCCCAAGTAGGCATCTACGCTGACGACGCCACCATTTACTCCCGCCTCGCTAAGAAATCTGCTGATGCTGACAAAACAAACCTTGCTGCTGCTCTCGAAAAGGACCTCCAATCAGCGGTGGACTGGGGCAAGAATTGGCTCGTAAACTTTAATGCTTCCAAAACGAAGCTTCTATCCTTTAACCACCATAGATTATTCTTTCCTACCCGCCATCTGCATGAAACCTGCTAGTCTCTCTGAAAGCAAAACATTGTGCCTCTTCGGCCTCACTCTCTCAGCTGATCTTAAGTGGAACGATCACATTGAATCAATAGCTAAATCTACTGCAAAGAAGGTGGAGTCTCTGTGTCGGATCAGTAAGGTTTTCTCTTTTGAATCCTTGCACATATACAAGTCTACCATCCGCCCGTACATTGAATACTGCCGTCATATCTAGTCGAGCGCCCCTGTTATTCACCATTCTCGACAAAATCCAAAGAAGAATCTGCAATATAGTCAATCCTTACCTGACGGCTCAACTCCAGTCTCTCTCTTACCGACGAGAGGTGGTTTCTCTCTGTCTCTTCTACAAATAATTTCACGGGTTCTGCTCCGACAAGCTTAGTTCCTTGGTGCCCCTCCACACTGCGTAAATTTACTCGAGCTACTAGAGTAGCAAAAAGTCTTCTCCCTTTTACTATGAAAACAATGAAATGTAACTTCTATTCTCACAGTTTCTTTTCTCGCACTTCCCTCCTGTAGAACTCTCTCCGTTATTATTGTTTCCCTGATAGTTACAATCTCCAAGAGTTTAAATGCAACGTCATCTGCCATCCCTTATCTCTTTGACTCCCATCCGTCTTCTCTTTTTACACTTTTCTCTCACGCAGCTCTCTTCACACCAATGTACCCGTCCTTCTTTTACCCATTCTCCGAGAGCTGCTGTGACTTGTTCTCCACTCTATTCACTCTCCTATTATATAACCCCATGCACACCAGTGGAAGTACTGCCTTGCTTGGAGTGAGACGATTATAATATATATATATATATATATATATATATATATATATATATATATATATAATAATAACTACATAGACTCTGTAAGTATGCCGGCCGTAAATTTATACTAAAATAAACCTCCGAAAAAACCATTAACAAACAGAACCTAAATCCGTTACAATCCGGTGTACTAAGACGTCGGATAAATGGGGAGAAAAAAAAGAAACCCGCGGAACAAGAACAAAACATTCAATACTCCGCAGTAAAGAAAAAACCCCAAACGGAACCAAACACAAGAAAAAGTGCTCAATACAAAGTACGAAAGAAAAGATACAATAGTAGAGCAAAAACACACAAAAATCTAGAGTGAGCCAAAACCTACCGCGGTTTCACACTACGGATCGTCAGGACAAAGGCTGAAACACTAAAGATAAAAGCAAATAAATAGATATACACTAAGGTAGGGGGGGAACCATACCAACACAAGAAGGTGGGGGTAAGAACAAATGAAGCAAAACAAACTATATAGGAATAACTTTTATTAGACATATCAGTAAAAAAAAAAAAGTAACAATTACTAAGCTCTCACACTAAGCAATGAATTTATATTTGTGAAACTTACATTTGTTTAAAATCTCAGTCTTAGCATTAAGAAGATTATGGGCGGGTTCGAATAAGGCTATCGCTAGTTTTTCCTCGCCGCATAAATTACAGAATTTACTGCCTTTATTATAATCAGTACATTTTTTTATTATTTCCCATTTCAAAATGGGGTCTTTTTTAATTCCGTAACTAAGCATTATAAGAAAATAGCACCCGACATTGTATCTAATTTAAATAAAGAGGCTACCACATTAGTAGCTAAATTTAAACTGCTCAATAGGGTTGAAAAATTAACTCTAAAAAATTCATTTTTAACTATTAAAGACCATAAAGATTCATTCCCCAATCACCCAGAGTTTAGACTGCTTAATCCTACTAAAACCGAACTAGGAAAGATTAGTAAGATTATCATCCAATAAATTTGTAATAATTTAAGAATGTTTTTAAACATTAACCAGTGGAAGTCCACAGGCGATTATATTGAGTGGTTTAAAAGTTTAAAAATCTATAAAAAATCTGCCTTTATTAAATATGATATAAAAGACTTCTATCCATCCATAACTACCAAATTACTTACAGAGGGTTTAACATTAGCTAAGGAATACAACGACATTACTGAAGCAGAATTAGAAATAATTTGTCATTGCCGTAAAACCCTCCTATATTATAATGATGAAATATGGATAAAAAAACTGATGCCCAAGGATTTGATAATCCTATGGGGGCATATGATGGTGCGGGGTGGGGGCGGAGCTTGTCGGTTGCTTCCTACTCCATAAACTGAATATGATTATAGACTTCCATAATCATGGGTTGTACCGTGATGATGGCCTAATTATGGTAGATCATTTTACACCGAGAATAGGTGATAAAATTAGAAAAGACCTACAATTATTTTTTTAAAACTTACGGTTTCTCTATTGAAATCGAACATAATATCAAGATTGTTAACTATTTAGATATTACGCTTATATATATATATATATATATATATATATATATATATATATATATATATAAGCGTAATATATAATAAATCATAATCAGAATAATAACAAATCTCTGTATTTTCTATTATCAACAGCGTTCTCTATTCTTTAAAGTTAAAGTTTACTTATGCGTGTCACTATATATATATATATATATATATATATATATATATATATAGTGACACGCATAAGTAAACTTTAACTTTAAAGAATAGAGAACGCTGTTGATAATAGAAAATACAGAGATTTGTTATTATTCTATGTAGCATTTAGACATGAACTGTCGATCGGTCGGTCCTCTAGCCTTCTTCGGATTATTTTTTTTTACATGCTTTGAGCACAGAATCCTTTAATTTATTAACAGTTAATTATCTATCATTATTTTTCTTACAATATTTCTTTGATCCCAACAATGTCGAATGCTACACTTGCGAGTTTTACCTTGTAAATAAAAAATCTGATATAATTCCAGTCGCGCGTGGCGTGTGAGGCTAAGAATGCACAAAAGAAAAATAAATTACTACGCAACAGTTAAACACGAGGGAAAATAACACCACCAGAGACAAAAACACCCTTGAAAATAGATGTAGAAGTAACCGAAAGCGCTTAGGACGATAAAAATTATGGACAATTTGTAAATTCTTTAAATCTAACATAACAGAAAAATATTAAGACGATGGAAAAACTTAATAAAAAATTAATTAAATTTTTCTTGTAAGTCGTATTTAATGAAAGATGTTTGAAAGAATGCTTCATTTATTAATTCGACATATTTTTTTACTTAAACGTTATATGGGTATCCACTAAAAATAATCTAGCACAAGGATCGGCAACCTACGGCATGCGTGCCACACGTGGCCCGCCAAGCAATTTCCAATGGCAAGATTTGTTGAACTAAGTAAGTCTCTGGAAGACAAAAATTTAGAAAAGTCTGCCGCTATTCTCAACTGTTGTACATTCCTCCCGAGATCTTTTATCAGTTTGAAGAAATTTGCTTTTACTCTTCTTTCACTTTTTGGTTCAACTTATTCCAGTGAGAAAATTTTCTCTCGCGTGAAAGCAATGTTAAGTTCACAACAAAGTTGCCTAACAACTGAACACTTAGAAAATTGCGTAAAACTCAAAGTAACAAAGTATGTTGCCGATATTGAGGAATTGGCTAAAGCCATGCAAAGGCAAGGCTCCCAGTTATAATAAAAATTTAAAAAATATTTTCAAAACATTTTATTTCTATTAATGTGGTTTACATTTTATTAAATACTAGCAGTATAGCCCGGCGTTGCTCGGATGTAATGAAAGCTTCAAAACTAATCCATGGTCCTGGAACTGAGACTCTTTGGACGTTGACACGAAACACTAAAAAGCAATAGTTGTTTCCAGTTAAAGCGAAACCGAAGACTGAAAGAAAAATGAATGGATCTAAGTCAAATTTTGATTTCTTGGTATCGATATCAAATAAGTTTTTTTCGTCGTAAATTGAATTTTGAAGGCTAAATAAGTCCTCTGAGTAAATGGTATCATCGCTGAGACTAAGAACTACAATTATACCTACTTAGAGCCAAACCCGAAGCAAAAACTAAAATAGAAGGACTGAAAAAAAAATACAGACATACAGGCAGATAAACAGACACACACAAACACCTTGCCTTTTATATTTATATATATTATCGATTTTCTGCACTATTGTAAGAACTGCAACCTTGAAACTTCTGAATATCGTTTCTTATGTCTTTGTCTATGAGTGTATCAAATTTGATTAAAATCGGACCACTCCTTCTATAACCCGATTTTTTCGATTATTGATTTTCGATATTTATTGGGAGTACCTCGACACAAAACATAGGTAAGAACACTCGCAGACGCTTATAGTACAACTGTGTAAATTTTCAAGAAAACCGGTTCAGCCGTTTCAGAGTCTATAGGTAACGGACACACACACAGATACACACACCAGACAAAGTTCCATTTATAAATAAGTTTAGATATAACAGGTATACTGACCTTGACTTGTATAAAAATACGTATGCTGTTGGCAAACTGAAAGATTTTAAATCCTTAAGTCGGCACAAAGCTAGTAAAAGGTTGCTGACCCATTATCTCGCAGATAGATAATGATTGACCTTAGACTTGAAGAATCTCCTGACCCTAGACTTGAAGTGGTTAAGATTGTGCAGGGAAGTAACCTCGCGGTGGCCGGAATACAAGTTAGTGGTTCTTGCGAAGAATCTTTCATAGTTTAACGCCTTTTTTTAAAAATAAAGTATACGTAGGGCATAAGGGTGATTCAACTCAGGTGGACGTAGCAAGGTTAAGATCTACTGTGTTAGCAATGGAGCTCGTCGAAACATTTACCATGGAAGAGTGGAAAATAAGTCACCGTCTACAAGGCTACGTAAACGCTTTTGAACTTTGTAAAAACTGGAAAGTGAAGATTATACAGCTCCAGGTATATCAGCTGTATTACATTTTGGGCCTCTTGTTGACTCCTTTTGTTTTCGGACTATTTTTTAAAAATAAATTCATCCCAAGCAAGGCAGGATCACCACTAGTGCGCACGGAGTTATAGTGGGAGAATAAAACAGTGTACATGGAGGATTAAAGATGGATGGAATTCAAAGTGATAGAAGATGATAATTGACGTTGCATTTAAACGTTTGGAAATTGTAGCTATCGGGGAATAAAATTCCACAGGCAAGACGTGTCAGAAAAAAAAATATTGGAGTAGAAAAGATGGTTACAGTCAACTATCTAAACAGTAAAAGGGTGGGACCTAGACGCCAATTTAGTAGCACGCTTAAATTCATGTGGCCGGGGCCCCAGGAAACAAAAAACCTTGTCAGAGCAGTTGCCATATATATATATATATGCACACACATACAAACGCATACACACACACACACACACACACACACACACACACACACACATACATATATATATATATATGCGAGTTTCGTTAAATATTGACAGACAAGGTGCTGTGGTTAAATTTGTTATATACTTTTTAATGTAATCTTATAATGTTTTTCTTTTCAGTACATAAATTTGTAGCGAACAACACAAGATCTAGATTTAAAGATTTAAATGCTAAATACTGACTCATTGATTTTGTTAGAAAATATATACACGAATTACAATCTTTGCTTAGCACAAACACAAAAGCGAATCCAAAACAAAACTTATGAAATTTCACACCTTGATGTGAAATGTTTTTTGACTAATAGAAAACCAGGAAACATCTAAAAACAAAATTCAAATAATTTTCAATTATTAGAAACAAATTCCTTTTCGGAAACATTTCGCGAGCCGACGCGAAGTCTGTTCGTCGTCCAATAAAAAGGCCAGAATCACACCCGGAAGTGAATTCCCAAATACCTCTTCGAGCCCCACAAACGAAATAAAAACGGGCCAAGTTCGATTGTCGCTAGAGAGAGAAAGAAGTTGAGCTTATTAACACGTACCCTTGACAAACATCAAGCGATCGTTATTATTATTATCTCTAACTTTCTTCCTCACCTCTTTATTCTCACCTTTCACCCGTCTGCTTTTTCTTATACTTGATAACCGAACAGAACTCTTTAAAACTGAGCGAATACTTCAAAGACATTCCTGCCCAACGATAATGCTCATACATACATACACACATACGTTCCTGCTTACGTACACATAAGCTCATTCTTGCAAGAACTACTACAAACATTTTAACGATCTTGTATCAACCAAAAGTACATTATTTTTTTTGTAAAATCCTTAATTGATTTATATGTATATAAATTGTTGTTTCTATTTACAATTTGATTTTCTTGTTTTATACCATACTTATGGTGGGCTATGTAACTAACAAGACTAAATCAAACTAATCTCTTTCAACACACAATACACTTCACTATAACAGATAACCAACTATAAATTATATAAAAATTATCCTAATATTTTAATTATCCAGGCGCTTTCGGCTATACTTTTACCCATTATTAAGGATGTATTTTATTTTACTTTTAAATATATACTTAGATAGTTTTATGTATGTATTTAGAGTTATATTTATTTTCCAAAACATGGTCAGCACATTGTGGCCCTGTTTTTAGTTGACATTATTGAGTGTTGGCTTTTTTAAAAATTAAAAATGCTTCCATTATTTTTAACCTTTTTTTACATGTGGATGGTGTTATTTGTATTATCGATGAGTATGTTACGGATAAAGTTTGGTAAGTTTTGATGTATATTTAAATGAGATTTAATACAGCTATGGTCAGACATGTAACGCGAGTCTTCTTGTTAAACAAGTAGTATATTCAATGTAATTATTTACGAACTTGGATGGATCAGGAACGCATGTCTTTGAAGGACATGTATATATACCGTATTTTCTTGTGTGTTATACGACTTTAGTATAATATGTTGTGGACTGGACAACTCGGGTACCATTTGTTATGGTTCGAACGTCGTGGTAGTAATTTTAACAGTGGAAAGTGGATTGGTTGCCTAAACCAGTACATTTATAAATAAAATAACTCAAAGCACAATGTAACGAAAATAACAAAATTGTATTAAGCAAGGTTACAGGATTGATTAATTCGTGTATGTAAGATGTCGTGAAGAAAGTTCTTTCTTAGATATTAAAGAAATTGTCTCAGTATTCATGCTAGAAGAGTTCCTGAAAAAGGAAATAATATGTTTGTACTGAATGGTAGTGAATGTAATTATACATGTATTGAAATATACTTATAAGATAGAAAGAACATTTTTTGATGTAGCTAATTGCTGAATGCAATTAGCGCAGTATGTGAGTTAGAAAGGAACGAATAGCATTCGGACTGTATACATCCGCTTATACATTTCTTAATAAAACGCGGGAAAAAAGACACCTCATGTGCGGAACCAATGTAAGAGTATGTGGGTATATGTGTACACGGCGATATGTATGTATGTACGTGCATGTAGAAGTGATTCTACAGTCCCATGTTTCCAAAGCTAAAAAAGAGAATAAATTACATCCTTGAGTTTAATACAACCCCATAGTACAGCCATCCCTACGTAATTTTCTTTTAAAAAGTTGTGCCATATTATTCATTAAAATTTCAATATCGTACGTATATTTCACTAGAATATTTATTTATTACGATATTAAAGAATTGAAAAGAACCGGATGTTTAAAAATTACGTGTTTCTTCTAACTTCCGGTTCAAAACTCATATTCGAATTAACCTATCATACTTATCATGCTTACTCTGTTTTATATGAATGCATATTTTTAGATATTGATAAACTATGAAAATAAAATCTTTTGTCTTGCATTAAGAATGAAGAGAGAAAAAATATTGCTGACATATTAAATACCTTTTGTAAACAATTGTTATCAATACTTGCTTACTCTGTTTCTTTATTATCTATTGTGCTGAGTGTATTTGCGATATTGCTGTTTCAAATAAGAATGTTTTAAGCTGGATAAAACATTCTGAAAAATCCTCAATCATTTAAGTGACATACGTGATACACGCTTGGGTGATGATGTCACGAAAGAGACACGGCTGACTGGAGAAAATATTTTCCCCTTGTAAGTTGCCATTACTTTCTGCGGTAGACTGCTTGCCAACCAAGGCAAAAGAACTCAATATGTCCTGTTATTTAACCCGTAGCTTGGGGAAGAGATGGATTAATAACTTTCCCATGGTATTTACACGTAGGTGAATACAACAAATTTAACTGAAATTTTAACTCGGCTCTATGATTTCTCGTTCCGAGTCGATATTCACTGAACTACAAAGTCTTATTACATATAACATGTCTTATCTTATTATCTTATTACGTATAACATGTTTTCCTTATCTTATTACGTATGACATGTTTTCCTTATCTTATTACGTATGACATGTCTTCCTTATCTTATTACGTATGACATGTCCTCCTTATCTTATTACGTATGACATGTCTTCCTTATCTTATTACGTATGACATGTCTTCCTTATCTTATTACGTATAACATGTCCTCCTAATCTTATTACGTATGACATGTCTTTCTTATCTTATTACGTATGACATGTCTTTCTTATCTTATTACGTATAACATGTCATCCTTATCTTATCACGTATAACATGTCCTTCTTATCTTATAACGTATGACATGTCTTCCTTATCTTATTACGTATAACATGTCCTCCTTATCTTATTACGTATAACATGTCCTTCTTATCTTATAACGTATGACATGTCTTCCTTATCTTATTACGTATAACATGTCATCCTTATCTTATTATGTATAACATATCCGCCTTATCTTATTACGTATAACATGTCCTCCTAATCTTATTACGTATGACATGTCTTTCTTATCTTATTACGTATGACATGTCTTCCTTATCTTATTACGTATAACATGTCATCCTTATCTTATCACGTATAACATGTCCTTCTTATCTTATAACGTATGACATGTCTTCCTTATCTTATTACGTATAACATGTCATCCTTATCTTATTATGTATAACATATCCTCCCATCTTTCTGCATTTTATTTAAGTTCATATGATTCAGAAAATCCGATAAATTGCTATGAAAGTTACAATAGCTGGACGCTCAGTAAGTATAGAAATTAATGGCTTTTGAGATTAGCTTCACAGTAAGATTTACTCTTCGTTCTTGGTGATATGTGCGTAGCAAGCTGTCGAATTCCGTTCATTTTTTGTTGCTCGATTCTGGCTTAGTTTTGATGATTCCACTTTTCATTCCAACGATATGATATTTCACCTGGCAGAGATGAAAACATTATAAGTGAACCGAGACTGTCATTAGCAGCAACAATAAAAAATATTATTTTCTCAAAGTACATTAACAAGTGAACTCCTAAAGAGCCTCTAATGATTTCAACAGAGTTAACTGTAGGACTTCTCAAATTTAAGCTCGCATCTAAACGCAACCATAAATATATACAATATCAGTTGGAGATGGAATCAAAATAAAGAACTAAACGTATTACAGAAGCACTGAAAAATGATTATAATTCTCTTCAAGGATGAAGAAGGAGCTCGAGGCAGCAGAAATGTGTTTCTACAGGAGGATGCTGAGGATACCATGGACCGAGCAAGTAAGCAACAATGAAGTGTTGAAGAGGATGCAAATGAGAAGAAAACTCATACTTAACATCAGGAATAGACAGCTGAGGTTCCTGGGATACGTAATGAGGAAAGAGGGCCTGGAGAATCTAATATTCATACGACGGATAGAGGGAAACGGAGACAAGGAAAAGCAGCGCAAGATATATTTGATAGGCTTGAGCAAATGGATGGCAGAGCGGGGTTTCGGAGGGATACCAAGAGGAAAAAATACTGAAAGTGACAAGAGACAGGGGCAACTGGAAGTCTATACTCGTCTACGTCCTGAAGAGACACGGCACATAAAGAAAAAGATGTGACTATCCTCATATGGTCGCCTTCAGAATGAAATGATTACTTGTCTCACCAGTCAAAACGCTTCCTTGTTGCACGCTGTTTTTGTATATAAAGAAAAGCCACTTCACCGGACCAGACCGGCTTTTTAGTCAGTGTACATTCAAATGTGCGTTGTGATGCAGCGGCTATCGGTTCGGAACGAGAAATCGGAGAGCCGAGTTCGAATTCCAGTTGAATTCCTTGCATTCACTTACACCCAAATACCCTTGGGAAAGGTATTAATCCATTTCTTCCCTCCAGATATTAGTTAAATAACAGAACAGATTGGGTTCTATAGCATTGGTTGGCAACCAGTCTACCGCAGAAAGCAATGGTAACCTACTGTGGGATAATTTTATGCCTAGTCAATCATGTCTCTTTCGAGACATGGTCGCCTAAGCGCGTATTACGTACGGTACTTAACTGACTGACATTCAAATCAATTTAACTCCAGGCCAACCGTAAGCGTCGCGTTTGTGGTCAGTCAATTAAGCACCAATTAATACACGCTTGAGCGATCATGTTTCGAAAGAGACATAGCTTAATAACTATTCCAGCAGTAGGTTGCTATGACTTTATACGGTAGACTGGTTTCCAACCAAGGATATAAAATTCATAGCTGGAGGGAGAAGAGACGGACTAATAACGTTATTTGCGCCTAAGTGAATGCAACCGGCATTAGAACTCTGCTCTCTGGTTTCTTATATCGAGCCGATATCCATGCACCACAACACGTAAAGGGAGAGCTTAGTCAGTCAGTCAGTCAGTTAAGTGCCGTACGTGATACACGCTTGGGCGATCATGTCTCGAAAAAGACATGACTGACTGGGCAGAAGATTATCCCGCAGTAGGTTGCCATTGCTTTCTGCGGTAGACTGGTTGCCGACCAAGGCTATAGAACCCAATCTGTCCTGTTATTTAACCCATAACTGGAAGGAAGAAACGGATTAATACCTTTCCCAAGGGTATTTGGGTGTAAGTGAATGCAAGGAATTCAACTGGAATTCGAACTCGGCTCCCCGATTTCTCGTTCCGAGCCGATATCCATGCACCACAACGCGTAAAGGGAGAGCTTAGTCAGTCAGTCAGTTAAGTGCCGTACGTGATACACGCTTGGGCGATCATGTCTCGAAAAAGACATGACTGACTGGGCAGAAGATTATCCCACAGTAGGTTGCCATTGCTTTCTGCGGTAGACTGGTTGCCGACCAAGGCTATAGAACCCAATCTGTCCTGTTATTTAACCCATAACTGGAAGGAAGAAACGGATTAATACCTTTCCCAAGGGTATTTGGGTGTAAGTGAATGCAAGGAATTCAACTGGAATTCGAACTCGGCTCCCCGATTTCTCGTTCCGAGCCGATATCTATGCACCACAACGCGTAAAGGGAGAGCTTAGTCAGTCAGTCAGTTAAGTGCCGTACGTGATACACGCTTGGGCGATCATGTCTCGAAAAAGACATGACTGACTGGGCAGAAGATTATCCCACAGTAGGTTGCCATTGCTTTCTGCGGTAGACTGGTTGCCGACCAAGGCTATAGAACCCAATCTGTCCTGTTATTTAATCCATAACTGGAAGGAAGAAACGGATTAATACCTTTCCCAAGGGTATTTGGGTGTAAGTGAATGCAAGGAATTCAACTGGAATTCGAACTCGGCTCTCCGATTTCTTGTTCCGCGCCGATATCCAATGCACCACAACGCACATTTGGTCTTATACGTTTTACTAGTGGTCTTCATCTGGGTGTCTGCGAGTGAGTGGAGCTTTTTGAGGCCGTCTGTTTGTCCTTGTACAAGTGTTTAACACATATGAACGAGTTCGGTTATCTAAAAAGAATTGGATATTTATTTCCAACTTGCTCAACTTCTGTTCTGTAACTTATTTTATGATGTTCCTTTATGAGGTGAGAGATCATGGTTCTCTACAAACATCTATCCTTTGTAGCTGTTAACAACGTTTGTCTCTAACATTCGTTTACCCAAGTTTGTTAGGTAGATTACTTGCTGTTTTCCTATGCCTCTCTTATCTTTATGTCCTGGAAGTGTAAAATATTCTAAAACATCTATCATCATCTGCCTTATAAATCTCAACTGCCTTTTTCTGATTCTAAGTTCTTTTCTGCTTTCATTTTCCCAAGAAGTTACCTTTTCCTTATATGTTATGTCTGTAGTATTCTCAACATCCTTCTGTAGAACCACATATCCTTTACCTCAAATCGCTTCTTCATGAAAATAGCACTGACATCTCATTTCAATATATATATACTTCCCAAAATTTCAGAAAATATCTTTAAATATTAAAGAGTAAATTTATTCAATAAAATTGCCATTGGCTCAGCAACTGCCTCTAGACGACTTCGGAATCCCCTGCATCTCTTCTGGATGGTCTCCTTATCTAAGTTGGTGAATACTTCCATAATCCTTGCCTTCAGTTCATCTTTGGTGTTACAAGGTGTTTTGTTGGTCTCTTGCTCAACATCTTCCCATCCATAATAATTAATGGAGTTGCCGTCTAGGGAATTAGCCAGATTTAAGGAATGATGTAGTAGAAATTGTCTGACAGTCATGACTAGGTTCTTCTGCTTGTGTAGCATGGCGCAGAATCCTGTACCAGACATAGTCTTTCAGCAGACACCATCTCGACCAATGGCAGCATTATATCCTCAAAGTACTTGATGTAGGTTTCTGTATTGAGTGTGAGGTTAGGTTCCCATCAACAAATTCGGGAGGTCTTTTTTATCAGAATGATAAGAGATTTCGAGCTGCCGTACATTCGTAGTCACCATTAGACCCGTCTAACTCTTTCCGCATCCTCTGCACTGTCCTCAGATTGACACCCAAACAATCGTACTGGAGATACCTGAGCGAATGTCAAGCCATACAACATGCCGTTTCTGAATTTCTGGCAGACTGAATTGCGCCAGGATTCACGTTGTGATGCAGTGGATATCGAGTTGGAACGAAAAATCGAAAGGTCGAGTTCAAATTCTAGTTGAATTCTTTGCATTCACTTACGCGCAAATACCCGTTGGAAAAGGTATTAATCTGTCTCTTCCTTCCAGCTATGGGTTAAATAACAGGACAGATTGGGTTCTATAGCCTTGACTGGCAACCAATCTACCACAGAGAATAATGGCAACATACTGCGGGAAGATCTTCTGCGCAGCCAGTTATGTCTCTTTCGAGACATGATCGCCCATGCGTGTATCCTGTTTGGCACTGAATGACTGAATTGCGTCATGTTGCTCGTCTTCTCACAAACGGTATCCGATTAACCTTACTATACAGTGCAGTCGACAAAAAACAAAACAAAACAAA
The DNA here is from genome assembly GCA_037127315.1 of Ascarosepion bandense. Taxonomy (NCBI): domain Eukaryota; kingdom Metazoa; phylum Mollusca; class Cephalopoda; order Sepiida; family Sepiidae; genus Ascarosepion; species Ascarosepion bandense. The sequence continues at coordinate 3,285,808 of JBBBDQ010000823.1, read as the reverse complement.
AAAACAAACAAACAACGCATGAAATGGTAATTTACCCATCGCACACCTAATGTAAAGATTTACTGACATATACGGGGATTGATATTACACAACAGTTCAGCATGCTTTTTTTGTATTTCTAAGGATATAGAACTGATGGAGATGCTCGGCAGCCTGGACAAATTTGGAAAAAAAACTTGAGAGTAATAAAGAATCTTTACTGGTAGCAAACCACTTGCATACGGACAGGTAATGAATTGAGTAGATATACAATGATAGAAAGGAGCATAAGACAAGAATGTGTCTTTTCACCGGATCTGCTCAACTTGTACAGCGAGAATATTTTGAAGACCCTAGAAGTTATGCCTGGATTCGTCATCGGAGGCCACAATTTAAACAACCTAAGGTACGCAGTTGATACAGTGCTGATAGCAGACACAGAAAGAAAACTACAAGATCTCCTACTGAAGGTAGCAGAAGAAAGTAACAAGAAAGGACTAGAAATAAACTGCACGAAAATCGAATGCATGGTCATCAGATAAAAAGGTCAGCCCAAAATGACAAATACAGGTCGGGGATACCAGAATCAAGCAGGTACAAAAATTTAAATACCTGGGAAGCGTTATAACAGAAGACGGAAAGTGCGACATAGAGACCCGAAGGCGAATTGGCATGGCGAAGGAAGCATTCCAGAAGTTGAGTAAAGTATTAAGAAACAGGACAATTTCGCTAGAAACTAGGAAGAGAGTACTGGATTGCTACGTGATGTCCGTCCTTCAATATGGCAGTGAATGCTGGACAATACCATCAAAGATGAAGGAAAAAATTG